>VDFB02263286.1:225041-334589 GCA_007258455.2 Sequoia sempervirens
TCAAATAAGTGGAGTTATTGCAGGAATATTCCCAAAGCATATGCTTTTGTGAGGGAAAATAGGGTAATTAGTTAATTAAAAGAATTATTTTCATGTGCAAGTTGGTTAGTTAATCGGGGGTTGGGTTTGACCAAGGTTAAGTCAAAAGCTAGAGAATGGGAAATTAGGATTAGGAGTTAATTAATCTAGAATTAATTAACTTGAAGGAATTAGGGGTTTTGACATTTGATTTAAATAATTTGGTTTATTAAATAAGATGAGAGGAATTTAGGGTTTTAATTAAATAAATTGATTTATTTAATCAAACATGATGGACATTAGTGAATTAATCTAATAAATTGCTTTATTTGATTAATAGAAGAATTGATTGTTAATTGATCAGATTTAGATGCATAATGTTGATTAGAATTATTTGCATGTATACATTTTTCCCCTCTTTGAAGTAGGATACCAGTTGTGTTGGTTCAAAGACTGATGTTGCCAAGATCGAAATTCAAAAATTTCTTGATTTTTTTTAGATGCCCCACTATTGCCCCAATGGAAAGAATTACGTTGGTACACTGCCCCCTCAAGAGATCGGGTAAAAATTTTGATTTTAGGTTGAGCTCTCGATAAAGAGGTTCAAGATGGTGAAATGAAAAGGTTAAACTAATAGATCTACATTATGATGATGATGCAAATGAGATGGTTTTATGATTCTTAGAATAACATATCTATATTATCCTAAACAACTTAACTGATGATGCAATGCATGTAAGATGGATGAGGTTTCATATTATGATGATATGCATGAGTATGCAGGATGAGTATGTTGATGTTTTATGAATGCAAGATGGATGCATTGATGTGTTGGTGAATGTCATGATAGCATGTTAGCGTGAAAGAGGATAGAAGAATGAGAAGGATCAACCCTTGATTCTGAGAAGATGTAGAAGTCCAACAAGTCTACGAGTGATCGAGACTTTATTAGATATGATGATGAATGATGATGATGTATTGCTTATCCAAGGATTAGGGATGTAAAGAGCATAACTTTCCTTATGTTTGATAACACACATAGATATAATGCATCAAGGTATAAACAACCAAGATGGCGTGGTATCTAGTGCAATGGACTTTGACTCAACAAACAAATAGGAGTATCCTTGTTCACACCTGGAATACAAAACCTTATTAGGATGTACTTCAGATATTTCAAACATCTATGACCAAAACATAGAAAGGAAAAACCTTCCCATGTAATAGTCAATAAGCTGTTCAAAATATCCTCCCTACATACCTAACAAAGCAAGTATCACCAAAGTTATATTACAAGAATATCCAACAAGCACAACAAACAAAATATAATGATCAATGCCCCAATCCTTTCTCTCTAGATTGTTTTGCTTAGACATCATCGAGAGGTCATCGGAATGAGCGCAATAAGATAAATCAAAAGAAAAGATCAAGTACACAAACAAGTCAATGTTCTTCATACCTCTAGCCAAGACTAAACTACAGTGATGTCTAATGTTGATGTCCATTGTAGGAAGGATGCATCCTAGGACATGATGTTATCAGATGATTGTGAGACTAACGGGATGATGGGCTATTGATACCAAGAGTTGACTAGTTTACCTATTGACCTAGACTTAAGACCCTGACATTTGAGTTTCACATTCAATTTGCTATACTTGTTTTTGATTGTTTTGTTAAATGTTGAAGGTGATGATTGATTTGTTGTGAGTGGATGTTTATTGCAGGTGAAAGTGAAATGGGACAGATGATTTTGGATTTTTTGAATTTTTATTTGGTATTTTGAATGTTTTGAGGCTATTTTTGAACTTTTTGAGATGTTTTACAAATGTCTTGATTTTCAAATTTTCTGATGTTTTTGTGTTTTTTGAGATGTTGACCAAGAACCTAACCTAAGGACCTATCCTAGGGGCCTCAGAGGTTGATCAAAGATTAGCCTTGCCTACATTATACACACAGATACCACGTAGTTCGACTGACACATACTCATTTATTGATGAGGTATGAACAATTGGACTGCCATTTTATTATGATGGACACCTGAAGAACCTATTCTAGGGGCCTCAGAGGCTAATCAAAGATTAGCCTTACCTACGTTATACACACAAAAGCCTTGTAGTTCGACATGATGACATTTTTTTTTAATTTTTTCTATTTTTGACATGTTTTGGATGTTTTTTGGATTTTTTGGTTTTATGAATGTTTTTGGATTTTCTCAATTTTATGAATGTTTTTTGATTTTTTGACATGTTAAGGAAGATTCCAAGGATATACATGAATCTAATCTGATGTAGGTATAAGGACATTCCCCCAGCATGATGTGATAGACTACCTTCATATAGGCAGGACAAACTGACCTTAGGAATGTTTCAAGTAGTTCTAGGATGGAACATGATACCGACGTAGGATCAAGCTATGATGTGGACACAGATGAATGATGGAGAGAATCGAATGTGATGGAAGGAAATGCGGGACAAGCTAGAGGATCCATGGTGGATGGATAGTGTGATTATTTTCACCAAGGTACTTGCCCAAAGTGCCACCGAAGTGGTTTTCACCAGAGGACGATTTTTTCTTTACTATTTTCAATCCTTTTTCTGATTTTTTGGATTTTTGATATATGTTGATTTTTTTTGTATTTTTTGGGTTTATACCTTGCAAGATTAGGCATAATTTTTTTTGAGATGGGAGTTATTGATGGGCTCCTGCAGAGGTTCACCTTTGGGTGTGGATAATTGATATGCTCTTGATTTGTAACTTGTCGTGATGATGAAGGGTCCCGACCAATTAGGTTCAAACTTACCTATGTTGTTTGGATTTGGTACGTTCTTCTAATTTTCTTTCAACATGAGCTCTCTGATTTGGAAGGACCGACTCTTGATCTTCTTATTATAGCTCCTTTTGAGATGGTTATGGAATACCTATAGATGGTTCAAAGCATCCATGCACCGCTCATCCAACAACTCTAGCTCATTCAACTATGACACTCGATACTCTTCATCAGTAATAAGATTCTGCAATGATATTCTTAGGGATGGGAGCTTGATCTCAATGAGAAGGATGGCTTCTGATCCGTAGACTAGGTAGAAAGGTGTTGCACTTGTAGGCATGTAGATACTCATTTGGTAGGCCCATAAGGCAGGATTTAGCTATAGATGCCAGTCACTACCAACTTCATTGATTGTTTTCTTTAGGATTTTCAAGATGGTTTTATTCGTAGCCTTAGCTTGACCGTTACACTAGGGGTAATATGGGGTGGAGAAGCGATGTTGGATATTGAATTTTTGACATAGCTCACGTACATCCTAGTTTTTGAAGGGTGTTCCATTATCAGAGATAAGGGCTTGAGGAACACCATAACAACAAATGAGGTAGTTTAGGATGAATTTAGAAACATGCTTCCATGTGATATAGGTCATGGGGATGGCCTCTACCCACTTTGTGAAGTATTTTGTGGTAGTAATAATGAACTTGTCTCGATTAGATGAGGTGGGTGAGATTTTTCTAGTGAGGTCGAGCCCCCATTGTGAAAAAGGCCAAGGTGCTACAATCGATTGAAGCTCCTGAGCTGCTTAATGAATGAGGTCTCCATGTTGTTGACATTGCAAATACTTTCGAACATAGTCATGGGATTCTTTCTCCATTGTAGGCCAGTAGTACCGCATCCTCAGCAGTTTCTTGGCCAAGGTCATACTACTAGAATGTGAGCCACAAATACCATCGTGTACCTCAGTTAAAGTAGTCAAAGCTTCCTCAAGGTTAAGGCATCACAAGAGGGTTCCTTCGATACTCCTATGATAAAGGGTGTATCCTAAGATGAAGAAACATGATGGATTCTTAATAAAGGTTCTTTTGAGATTTGGGGTGATGTCGATGGTGAGGACTCCTATTTTTAGGTAGGTGAATATGTCATGGTACCAAGGATCACCGGGACCAATGATTTTGCACATGAACTCAGATTTTGGTACCTCAAAAGCTGGTATGAGAAGCTATTTTACAAGGAATTCATGTTTAGGGACATTTCGTGGGATATCCAACAATGATCTGATTGTAGCCATGGCATCATCTGCTTTGTTGTTTACCCGTGGTATCTACTCAAATGTTATGTCGATGAAGAACTCCTTGAGATCCTCCACCAGCTTTTTGTATGAGGTAATTTTATCATCCTTAGTTTGGTATTCATCATTGACTTGATTGATAATTAGTTGCGAGTCCCCATAGACCTTGAGTTCCATGATTTTCCATTGTACCATGATCTAAAGTCCTATGAAAAGGTCTTCATACTACGCAATTTTATTAGTGCAAGGAAAGGATAACCTATATTATTTTGGGATACAATTCCCTTTTGTTGTGATGAAGAAAACTCCTGCTCCTAACCCATGCTGTGTGAATGATCCATCAAAATATACCTTCTAATGCTCTACAACATTCAAGTTGAAGATTAGTTCATCTAGAAATTATGATACCCGTGGGTTCTCAAAATATATAGGTGCTTCGGCTAATTGATAAGAAATTACCTGTCCCTTGATGTCTTTCCATTCCACATATTCAAAGTCATATTCTATCAAGATCATGACATGTTGCAAGTATGAGCAAGTTTGGTGGTGTTGTCATTAATGTTGTCATTGATGTCAACACATGAGTGTAGTATGTTGTAGATTGTACATGTATAGTTGAGATGAATCTGAGATGTTGTGGGTACATGGAGCTATCTTTATGATGTTGCAGATGTGATGGTTTGATCAATTTCCAAGTGATTTTGAGAAAAATAATAACAAAGAGAAGTCAAAGTGATGAATGTGTTCAGAATGTGCTCCAGTATGTGCTCCACATTTCTCATGTGTTGATCCTATGCTTCTGCAGGTCTGAAGGTTTTCTAATGGTGATATATCCTGAGCTCTAGCTTCTGGTGTGATGGTATGTGAAAGTTACGTTCATCGATATGTGAATTGTTCTGGCAGAGTTGGTCTTCTATGGATTGGGAGAAATGTTTCTGCTCCGTAGTCCTCCATTGTTTTGTTTCATATCTTGTGGATCTGGGATATGTCTTGTGAAGGTGTTGTCTGGATTTTGGCAAAGAAGTTTGAGGTTTGGTGGTCTGGAAGTCATGTTTCAGTATTGTTGTGTGTGTTTGCACAGTCTGGATGAACTGGTGGAAGGTGTTCAGTGTTCAAAGATTGTTTCACTTGTTGTGGATGTATCTGAAGTAATCTAAGATGTGTTCTCATGTATAATGAAGCATGTTGTGGCATCCACATGTCATCTTCTTGTTGGGAAGTGTGTACATCAATGTTCATTTGTGTTTTCATTAGGTTTGGCCGACCTAGTGTTTACACTTCATTCAAAGAATAAAATTTAATTAAGGAAGTGTGTGGTTGATCCAAGACATTTTTTTTTGGTCTTGGTTAAGTATTTTTTGGTCCACTCTTATTCCTTTTCACTGCGAGAATGTTGAGTTGTCAACCTAATTTGAATTTATGAAATAAATTTTATGTGGCCGACCTTGGAGAAAGGTTTTAAAGTTGAAGATGGTATAAATGCAAGTCAAATTGTGAAGAGTTGTATGATAGTGTAATGCAAAGTGATGAAATGAGACACAAATCATAAGAGCAGAAGTGTGTGAAAGTGTGTTGAGGTAGTAGTTCTTCATTGTGTTGGATTCCTGAAGGCAGTGAGCTGAAGGTTTCTGTAATCTTATAATTAAGGTTGCAAATGTGTGTTAATTGTTGTGGTGGATATTTTGTTCTCTTTTGTATCTATAGGCAGTGAGCCTCCCTGTTGGACAGTGAGTCCTTTTTGTGGGCAGTGAGCCTTTGTACTTGGATAGTGAGTCCTCTTCTGGGCAGTGAGCCCTTGGAAGTGAGCCTCTATATTCAGTTTTATAATCTCGTTATATTGTGAGTTAACCCTCATCATGGTTTTTCCCTCATTGGGTTTTCCACCTAAAAATATGGTGTTGATTTATTTTTTGTTATTTTTGTTTCATGCTCATACGTAATAACAAAATAGTGTGGTTGTGGAATTGATAGGTGTTGAAGTTTTTAAGTTTGAATTTTGTGACAACTAATTCACCCCCCCTCTTAGTTGTCATATGCTTATTTAAAAATTGGTATCCGAGCTTTGGTTCCTTGGTGTAGAGATTAATCACTTAAGGAAGATCTGATGGTGCATAAGTTGGCGATCCCTATGTTTGATGGATCTAATTACAATGATTGGAAAGTGCAGATGAGAGGATATATTATTTCTCTTGGTTACAAGACCTGGAAGGCTGTTGAGATGAAGTATACTCCTCCGGTGAATGGTCCTACTTCTGCTAATGATATTTATGCTTATGAGGAGAATGAGAGAGCGAGGTATGCTATTTTTTAGTACTTTATCTAAAATTGAGCAAACTAAGGTTATTTATTTAGATACTTCTCATGAAGTCTGGAAGAAGTTGGAAGAACTGTATGAAGGAAATGAAAGAGTAAAATTGACAAAGAAGTTGGTGGCAAAGTGAAAATTTGAGAATTTGAAAATAGAAGAAGGTGAAGAGTTTACAAGCTATTTCTAGAGGGATGAGATGGTAGAAAATGAAGTTAAAAATCAAGGGGGAGAGCTGACCGATGAAGATATCTTTGAGAAGATCCTAATCACCCTACTAGATTGCTACAGTGATAAGATCTCAGTTATTGAAGAGATGTATGATCCTACGAATTATACTAAAGAATAGTTGTTCGGTACTTTGCAAGCAGTTGAGATGAGAAAGTTTAGGAAAGAAGAAAAGATAGAGACAACATTTAAGGCAATTCCAATTGAAGATGTTCTAGAGAGTGATGGTTCAGATGAGTTGGAAGCAAACTTCACTAGGAAGTTGAAGAAAGGTACCAGAAAGTATAAAGGTATGTTTCCCTTTAAATGTTTCAGTTGTGGTAATATTGGTTATTATGCTTCAAGATGTCCAAATAGAGTTGTGCATAATAAGAACAAGGATTATAAAGATAAGGATAGAAAGGATAGGAAATAAAAGAAGTTGTATAATGTTAAAGAAGAAGTCGGGATCTCTAATGATGAATCTGAAAATGAGGTTGATGATAGTGAATGCTTGTTCTTAGCTTTGGAAAGTAAATCTGTATCTGCTAACCTTGAAAAATGTGCAAGCAAGAAGGCTCTGGAGAATAAGAGGAATAGGATGGAAGGTACTTTGGTTAACAATTTTCATGAAAGATAGGATGAAGACTACTGGGTAATTGATAGTGGATATTCTAATCACATGATCGGAGATAAGAGTAAGTTTACCAAACTTGAAAAGTATGATGGTGGTTTAGTCATGTTTGGTGATGATTCGGGAGCTAAGATTTTTGGGAAAGGTTCAGTTAGTTTTGGTAGAGTGCACAACACTGATGATGTATATTATGTGAAGGGTTTGAGGCATAACCTTTTGAGTGTTGGATAGATGTGTAGCAATGGTTTTAAACTTGTGTTTCAGAATAATACCTGTGAAATCAAAAAAGGATCTGGAAAAGCAGATATGGTTGCTACTGGAAGGAGAACTCATGGAAACATCTACCAGCTTAAGGGAGTTGATGGTCAATTCCTTGTATCTCAAGTCAATGAAAGTTGGTTATGGCACTGGAGAATGGGACATGTAAAATTTGATAATTTGATAAAAATCAATTCAAAATAAATTGTCTGAGGCCTGCCTAGAATCTCAAGACCTGCTAATACTATTTGCAGAAGTTGTCGATTGGGGAAACATACAAGATGCAACTTTAAGGGAAAAGAGAACTCTACTACTGGAATGCTGGAGTTAATTCACACTGATCTTTGTGGTCCTACTAGAACAGGAATCCTGAATGGTGACAGGTATTTCATGCTTCTTATTGATGATTTTTCTCGAATGACATGGATTAATTTTCTTAGGGAAAGACAGGCATTGGATGGGTTTTAAATTGTTCAAAGCAGAGTGTAAATGAAGTCAAATTGAAAACCAGGTATTTTGAGATTAGATAGGGTGGAGAATTCACTTCTAGCGAGTTTAATACATTTTGTGAGCAACATGGCATAAAGAGACAATTTTCTGCTTTGAGAACCCCTAAGCAAAATCGGGTAGTTGAGAGGAAAAATAGGATAGTACAAGAAGCTGCAAGAACCATGTTGAAAGAATCAAATGTAACAGATGTGTACTAGAGAGAGGCAATACACAATTCTTTTTATGTTCTTAATAGAGTTTAGATTAGAAGCAACAACACAAAGGCTTCTTTTGAGTTGATGAATGGTAAGACTCCTACTGTGAAGTACTTCAAGGTATTTGGAAGCAGATGTTACATTAAAAGAGATGATGAAAATATTGGAAATTTTGGTGCTAGATGTGATGAAGGAATTTTTCTTGGTTACTCTACTACTAGCAAATCATATAGATGCTTCAATAAGAGATTAAGGAAGATTGTTGAAAGCGCTAATGTGAAAGTTGATGAAGACATACACAGACCTATTGAGATAAGTGAAGTTGAACTTGATGATCCTATATGGACTTGTACCTAAGAGGAGAATAAAGAAAGGAGAAGAACAAAGCCAGAAGAATGGACGAGAACGTTGTTAAGACTCTAAGGTATGTACAAAAAGGAACAGGTGGAGATAAAATTGAAGGTGTGAAGACAAAGTAAAGTTTTGATTGAGGGAAAATCATTTCTAAAGTGAACGGAATTGTGGAGTGAACAGATAAGGGATTGGATAAGCTAAAAGAGTTGCGGCGAGATGAAAAGAATCAAACATGGGAAATAGTCCTAGACCTATGAATAAGATTGTAATTGGTTCAAAATGGGTGTTCCTAAAATAAGCTAAATGAAAATGGAGAATTTGTAAGGAATAAGGCAAGACTTGTATGCGAGGGATATTCACAAGAGTTGAGCATGGACTTTGAAGAAACATTTTCCCACAGTAGCTAGAATGGAAGCTAAATGAGGATGTTTTTGGCATTTTTCTTCCCAAGGATTTCAAAGTGTATCGAGATGGATGTCCGAGAGTACAGCATTCTAAATGTGGTGAATTGGAAGAAAGAGGTTACATGGAACAACTGAAGGGTTTGATTATAGGCTGGCGGACATGGTTTGTAAGTTGAAAAAGCATTGTATGGACTAAACAACCTCCTAGATCTTGGTATGCAAGATTGGATAGATATGACAAAGCAAGGATTCAACAAAGGTTCTACTGACAACAATCTTTACTTCAAAGTGCAAGGTAACAAAATGTTGATAGTAGTTGTATATGTTGATGATATCATTTTTTGTGGAAATGAAGGCATGTGTAAAAATTTTGCTAAAGAGATGCAAAAATAATTTGAGATGTCTATGATTGGTGAATTGAATTTATTTATTGTTCTTCAAGTGAATCAAAATGATAAAGGGATATTCATTTCACAATCTAAGTATGTAAGAGTTGAAGAAGTTTGGGATGGATGATTCCAAACGGTTGATCTCTATGGTAACAAGATGTAAGCCCGATAAAGATGATGAATCTACTAAAAGCTGATCCAAAGCAAATAAAAATCTATGGTTGGTGGACTATTGTATCTTACTACTACTAGATCATATATTATGCATGCAGTATGTCTAGTTTCTAGATTTCAAGCAGATCCTAAAGAGGCACATGTTACAGCTGTAAAGAGGATATTTAGATATCTTAAAGGTACACTAGATTATGGCTTATGGTATCCTAAGGGTGTTGATTTCTGCTTATTGTGCCCTTCTAACATAAATTGGAATTTTGGTTGTGTGAATTCGACTAGAAGAGAGTACCGGTGGAGGTGCTTTCTTTCTTGGCAGAAGATTGGCTTCTTGGTTGAGTAAGAAACAAGAATTAGTTTCTTTATCCACTGCAAAGGTAGAATATATTGTTGCAACATCCTACTGCACATAGGTTTTGTGTATGAAGCAAACTCTAAAGGACATTGGAGTAATATGTGATGAGCCTATTTCTATTTTTTTGTGACAATACAGGTGCTATAAAAATTCATAGAATCTAGTTATGCATTCAAAGAAAAACACATATCTATCAAATAAAATTTCTTGAGAAAAGATGGTGGAGAATGAAATCAAACTGGAGTATGTGACAACAAAGGAATAAATTGTAGATATATTTACTAAGGCTCTTCTGAAGGATACTTTTGAGCATCTTAGGGAGATGTTGGGGTTCATTGGCCCTCTGAACTAGGTGCACATGAAGGTGCATCAATCCAGTGAATTCACAAATTCTTCATTTATCTGGATTGATAAATGGGTCTACTTGACAAGGGAAGTAGATAAGCTTTTCAACACTGTAGTATGAGTGGACTCCTAAGGGGAGAGTGATCAGAGTTTTTGATCTTTTCCTTTGATTTCAAAGGGGGAGAGAAATTCATGTGAAAAATAGTTGCAGAGGAAGAGAAGGTGTTCTCCCGGGATATTGTGAACGATGTTGTCTTTGATGGTTTTTTAGATCATGTGTTGCCATCAATGAAAAAGGGGGAGATTGTTGCAAGTATGAGAAAGTTTGGTGGTATTGTCATTTGTAGATACTCTAAATATCCTAATTGATATAATGCACTCGATTCTGATTAACTAACTTTGGTTCTTCCTTAATCATTTCCACACTAACCAATTATTTGAATATTCTCTATTTAATTAATTTAATTCATCAAAATTCCTCTTAAAATCAAATAATACACTTTATCAAATTATTCCATCATATTCTTCTATTTAATTAAATAAATCAAGTTTATTTAATTAAATCCTAAGGTTTCTTCCTTTAATTAAATAAATCAATTTTATTTAATTAAATCCAAATGTTCCTCTTTTAATTAAATAAATCAACTTTATTTAATTAAATCCTAATGTTCTCTCTTTGATTAAATAAATCAACTTTATTTAATTAAATCCTAATGTCATCTCTTTTAATTAAATCAATCAATCTATTCAATTAAAATACTAAAGTTCTTTATCCTCTCATTTGATTTAAATAAATTCAAATATTTAAGTTAAATGTCTCATCAAACTAAGTTCATCTAAGTTAATTAATCCCAAATTAATTAAATCCTAACACTAATCCTCCATTCCTCTAGCTTTTGCAAGTTGCACATGTAAATCAATTTATTTGATTTATTAATTCCCCCTATTTTCATTCAAATATGGCAATTTCTTGGAATATTCCACTTATTTGAATTCTCCCTCCTAAAGGACTTTTGTCCTCCAACTTGGCATTAAAATCTCTTACATGTCCTCTCCTTGATTCAACTTGGCAATAATTCCTCTTACATCCCCTCTTAAACAAGTCACCTCTTCAAATTCAAATTTCACCTACATGCATTTAACATACACATTGTTCAAAATGTGCTCCACCTCCCTTCAATAGCATGTTGGCAAGTAGCATAATGTCATTGGTCCCTTCTTTAATCCCACATTCATCCTATTCTCCATTCTTCAAACCTTCTTCCTTATAAATAGAGGCCTTCTCTATTGTATTTGGATCCACAATCTTAGGAATTTTTGAAGACACAAGTTTATGCAAGCTCATTATCCACAATCATCCATATTTTCATCCAATTTAGAATAGAATTTCATCATCCATAGCAAGGTTATTGACATTTTGTATCAAGAATCTCATATCATCATCACGCTTATCAAGGAATTGGGAAAGGGCTTATTTCCACATCAAAGAAGCACCAATTTCCCTATGGGATGCTGGTTTGAGCATTCAAATGAGATTTCATTAGCTTTTATTTGATATTTTATGTTGTTTTCTTGTTCTTATGCTTGAATGAATTTCATAGGGAATGTTTGGTTTAAACTTGTTTGAGGACTAATGTTTATTTGTTTGTCCATGTTTGAATAGGTCTAGGCTGAAGCATTCACATTTTGATGCCCACCATGGGGCCTAGCCCCATTTTTAATATTTCTCTTGCATGTTTCGTCAATAGGTCTTCTAATGTAGCGCATCCACTGTCTATTTCAATGCGTTGGTGGTGACTTTTGGTGCATCAAAGCCCTGTTATAGTGCATCCACAACCCAAACCAGTGCATTTCCCTCCTATTTCAATGTATCTACAAGATATTTTAGCACATATTCTCTCTGTTTTAGCACATTTTCTCTCTGTTTTAGTGCATATTCTCTTTGTTTTAGCTCATATGCTCTTTGTTTTAGTGCATATATTCTTTTTTTTAGTGCATACACCTTTATTTGTAGAAATTTAAAATTTTGGGGGACTGAACTGTATCTTTTTGTTTTGCAAATACTTTATATGTTGTCAAAGGCATATCTGAAACTACTAACAATGTTTGTAGGTTGGCATCAAAGATGGTTGCTCTCACATGGGAATTAAATAAAATGCAGATTTTAAGTTAGAAAAGTGGACATTGAATTTGAAAAGAGCGTTTATCAATGCTTATTGTAATAGCCTCAAGCTTTCATTCCTGTTGTTGTTTTTTGTTTTAGGACAACTCACTTCTTTTTGGGTTTTAAAAAGAACATACAAAATCTTTCTTTTTCACAAAGGGTTTTAAATAACATTAGAAACTCACTAGATTTGATTTTGGGTCTTAAGAATTGAACAAACAACTTCAAACACTTGTTTTGGTGGTTTAAAAAGAACTCGCTATTGTTTTGTAATTTTTTTTACAAACTAATACCATCAAAATGTGTATGCACTTCTCTTGCGCTTCACAAAAATCTTGAGAATCAAAATCATTTTAGTGATATTAGGTTGTCTAAAATTTTCCTCCACATTTCAAATTTGGGCTCTTAAAATTGAACAAAGCTTGCTAGTGTGAGAAAAGGCATCGCGTATGTTCTCTCCTTGTTCAGAAAAAAAAGGATTGATCAAACTATGGATGTACTTACTCGCTTTTGGTCACCTTTAGAGGGCCTAACTTGGTGGGAAAAAACACTCACCCCAAGGGAACGACCCAAGCGGTAACGAGCATAAGCCAAGCTCTTCCAAATCGCTATATAAATTTGTGGTTGTGATGAAAATCGTAAACAATGGGAAGCGGTGCATGATAACTCTCCCCCAATATCTTTATGATGCGTAAAGCCCTTGTTCTAAGGGTTTGGAGATCTCTCACAATTATTTTATCATTGCACCCCCTAAACTAGATGACCTTAATACAAACCTTTGTTTAGAATCCAAAATATCAATATTTTTTGATGTCAAGAGGTTGGACCTCTGGAGCCGTCCCACATATTTGCAATTATTTGTAGAGATGAAAAGTTCATCATGGGAGATTCATGAGAACTGAAGCTTGGATGGCCCATAGAAGTGAGTGTCATGGAGGGGAGCTAATGTGGTCAAGCTTCTAATCATCTACTCTGAATAAGCACAGTTGGATTTATCCAAGTGAGAATTCAAGAAATATTTTCTTTTCCATCTTAGGGTTGTGCAATCTTTGAGTTAGTTAAACACATTGCTTCGATCCAAAATATTGAAAAAAAAAATTCAACAAGGAAATCAAATTTCAAACCCTTTAGTAAAGGAAAATACCTTTGAAAAGTCCAAGTATTACTGGTTGTCCCTAGGGATTTATCCTTAGAGGCTTCTAAATATTTGGCCTATATCTCAATTTTCTCTCTCTAAAATCAACCTAGGGAAACTATGGCCTTGACTCTTTGATTTTCACATAATGGACATTGTGGAATGAAAAGGAGTTAAGACATATACATTTAGTTTGAAACAACAAGACATTGGATGTGGTAAAAGAAATTCATTAATCAAGATGAAATCAATTGAACCCCACACATGTGCTTGTTGATCTTTTGTCTCATGGTCTTTTGAGAAAACATTGATCTTTTGGTTTGAAGTACTCTTAGGGAAAAGCATGTTCTTCAAAATTTTGGTCTTGTAAACAAGTCCCTCTTAGGTTCATTTGGGATCAAAACCAACCAATCATTCCATCCATCTCAAACATCAATCAAATCCCATCTCACAAACAACTTTTGAACCCATGGCATTGACAAATTAGAAGAATTTCATACTCACCTAAACAACATAGCACCTTGCATCACCTTTACCAAGGAGCTTGAATGTGATAACAAATTACCTTTTCTTGATGTTTTGCTCCTTAAAAAGTCTGACGGTTCCCTTGGTCGTCAGGTTTACCGCAAAGCGACCCACACAGATTTATACCTCCACTCCTCATCCCATCACCACCCCAGCCAAAAATTTGGGATTTTAAAAACCCTAGCCACAAGAGCTTACCGAATTTGTGATGGTGACCACTTAGATCAGGAGTTAGAGCACCTTCGTTGTGTCTTCAGATTAAATGGGTATACCAACAAACAAATTTTGAGAGCTCTTAGACACTCCAATCCTAACCTCCTCCCCAAATCCAAGGCTAATTCCTCCCAACCCGTGTCTCCCCCTTATGTTTCTTTACCCTTTGTTGAAGGCATTTCCCACAAAATCTCCAAAATCCTCCTTAAAAAAGGCCTGCATTGCGCTTTCAAACCTTGTGTCACCTTACGGAATCGTATCCCTCCTCTCAAGGACCTTAGAAACAACTTTCATGACTCAGGGGTCTACAAAGTTGTCTGCTCTTGTGGTGTTCCTTATATTGGTGAAACGGGTCGCTCGTTCAGTACCAGAATTAAAGAACATAGTGCCGACATTAAACACGAATGTGTCTTCAAATCCGCCCTAGCTGAGCACTCCTCTTCCACAAAGCACCACATTTGCTTAGAAAGTACTCAAATCTTGTTCAAAGAAGAAAACTTCTTTAAAAGGAAATTGAAGGAAGCCATAGGAATCATCAACCATCCCACCAACCTCAACCGTGATGAAGGTTGGAATCTTAGCCTCTCATGGCGCCCTCTTCTCTCGAGCTTACCAAACCATCGTGACCCCCATTCCTAATCCCCTCCTTCGTCCCCGGACCTTCCTTTGCACCTTGTTTCTTTCTCACTTTAGCTCTTCTTCCTCGTTCCTCCCCTGTCTCGAAGCTTACTTCCTTTCTCTGCCCCCTGCCATCCCCCTTCTTAGTTTCCCTTCTTTTAGTTTGGAGCTATCTCTTTCCCGGTGTTTGTTATTGGGCAGCTCCCCCCCCCTCCCCGCCATTTTTTTGGTTTTTGTTTCCTTTTAAGTGGTTTTCCTTTGCTTTTATTGCTTTCAAACCTCCTCTTTTTCTTATTTTATCATTTTCATTTGTTCCTCCTTTCCATTTTTTCCTCATAACTCTTGCGTTTTTCTTCCCGTTTCTTATGTACTCTTGGGCTTTGTTACTAATTTTCAACCTTGAGTGTGCAATTGAAGTTTTTTCTCCTTTCTTTTGTGCTCACTTATTATTCTTTTTAATTTCCTTTTGTGTCTATTTTATTGTCTTCATTTTCATTCTTGAAATTGGTTCTTACCTCTTTATTTTTATTACTTTATTTGTTGGTTCTCATTCATCAACTCCTCTTTCATCAACTCCTTCATTTTCAATCTTGAATTTGGTTCTTACCTCTTTATTTTTATTCTTTATTCTCCTATTTGCTCCCTACTCAAATTTATAGTTACTTCTAATTCCTCTTTGTGCTCTTGGGTTGAACATTTTTCAAATTTAATTTTATTTCTCAATTTAAGTTAGTGTTTAAATAGATATCATCAACAATATTAATTGATAATTAAGATAATTGATAGATTATAGATAAAAGAATTTTATATTTTCTCATATACTTATAGATTGTTATATAATATTATTAAATTTCTATAATTATTTATATGTTCAAATTACTTAATATTTAGTTCACTTAATATCATTAAATGAATTAAATCTAATAATTATAGAAACTAGAATTTGTTATATGCTTAATATTTTTAAATAAAATTAAAAAACAGTTTGCTTAAATAAATTTAAAAAAATAATAATAATATAACTTGTTCTATTTTTAATAATCAAAATATAACAAAATCATTCATGAATTTTAATACAATTGAAATCAAAAATCCCAATACCTTAAGTGCCTCTTTATACATTTGGTATTCAAAAAAATTTTATAACATAATGGCTATTGTAGTAAAAATTAATAATATAATTGATACTATTTGTAATTGTTCAAAATTATTTTTATTGATTTAAAATTCTAATTTCTATAATTAGATTTGATATTTATTTTATTAGATGAACACAAAAGATAAAAAAAATGATAATTTAGGAGTTTAGATTAAAATATGATATAGACAAACTTATTTTGAGTTATATTATTTTAAATTTGTAATTTACAAAAATATCATATTTTATAGACAAATATAATATTAATTTAATTATAACATTAATGTGCAATAATATAATTTTTTAATTGCACTTTTTATATATTTTTTGGGTCATGTCAATTTATTGTTCCTCTCGTAATTCTCTTTTGCGATTTTAATATATTTCAAACTTAATATTCTTTCTTATTTGTCGTTAATGTTTAAATTGAATTAATTAACAATAGGAAAATATAAAATTAATGTTTAATATTATAATTTATCTTTACCTACCCTTTCGTTTATTCTTTTTGTTCATTTCTTATCTATTTCCTCTTGTTTTTCTCTTTTGGGTTTTTAGCCTTTCAAATCCTTTAGTTTTTACCTTTTGATTTTCTTTATTATTTTTTCTCTCATATTATCTTCCTCTCTAATTATCCAATTCTCTTTCTTGCTTTCTCTTCGTTGTTCCTTTTGTGTAATTTGTACTATGTCTTCTTGTCCTTTATTGAATCATTTTTTGCTACCTTTTGTTGTATTTTGGGCCTTGGCTTTTTTGGTTTTTTAATTCGTTGATCCTTTTGGTTCCACATATTTTGTTGTCAATCTCTTGTAATTATTAATTTATAGCTTCATTTTTTAGTAATCTATATTTTATTTGTAAAAATTTCAACCTTATTATTTAACATGGCATTTCAATTTATAATTTTTTTTTTAATCTATTATTCAATCTCTCTCTCTTGTCTCTTGCTGAATTTTCTTGAGGTTGTAGTCCTCTTTCAATTGTCTTGTGATTTTCAATTTTGTTGTTGGTTCTTGTTAAATTTCTCACTCTTACATTTATCTCTTATTCTATTCCTATCCATTTTTTCAAATTTCTCACCATTCTTACCTTATCTCTCTCATCTTGGGATTTGGAACCACCTCTCTCCTCAACCTCTCACCTCTCTTCCTTTTAAGAGAAATTAAGTCTGCATCTAACCATTTCTCATCTCCTTTGCTCTCTAGCATCCTGATGATGGATCACTGAGTGTGATCCGAAATGTTGATGAAAAAACTCCAACACAATCTCAAAATCCAGAAAATTAAAAATTCCCATGAGATCTTAATCCTGGGGGCTTAATCATCAATCTTGATTATTTTTGTTTCATCTTACCAACATGAGTGCATTTGGATCCCTCCTGATGTTCATGTTGGGCTACTTCAGCAAGAGTTTGAAGTAAGTTTATCCTATCACTAAAGTGGGGCCTTAATGTGTCACCAAAAATGTATAGATGGCATTTTTAAGCTCACTAGAGTCTCTCTTATGGACTTTGGCTTGATTTTTCCTAGATTTAATATTGTAATGTGGTCAACACATTCACATTAGGTCTTGGACCCTTGTGAATCATTAAGAATTCTAAGATTTCTTGTAAAGGTGAACTATGAAGTGTTGTAACCCACTTTCACAGTTTTCTAGGACCCTTTCATCATAATTCACCTAAATAACTCATTTTTATCACTTAAAAAGTCTTATTTAAAAGTGTTGTAACTTGTTTCATAACCCACTTTCACACTTTTCTAGACTTTTCATCACTAATTCAACCCTTCTCATGTTTAAATGACCCCTTAATGTACTTTCTGATCATTTTTAAGTATGTTTTTAAGGATATTCCCATTCGACAAAATTTAATGCCCCATAATTCCTAACACCCACTTAACTTTCTTAAGTGGGACTAAGTCACCAAGAGGGGTGACTTAGTCCTTTTTGGCACAAAACTCAAAATTATTTCAAATTTTTGGTAGGATTTTGTCCTCTAACCCTTAAGGTCAGCCTGTGATGTGTTATTTTTTGGAAATTTAGTAAGATCAATTATAAATAAGGGTTTTTCCTCTCATTTTACATCTCCCAATCTCATACAATCGTATAACTCATTAAGCATTTAATTATCAAGCATTCAAGCACTCTAAGCACAATCAAGTCATCCATTGGAGCATTTCATTGCATATCTTCAAATTTCTACATCAAAGGGTTTGGTAGGTTTATGAAATTTGCATGTTATCTATATATCATTCTCTTTCCATTTCATTTCCTTTCATAGGGTTTGATTACTAAAGTGGGGTTTGACCAAGGCAAACCCCTATTCTTTAACCCTCAACCATTTTCTTGTCTTTGTATGTGTATTTGTAGATTCTGTAGGAATATTTTGTTGGAGTTAAAATGACATTGAGAGGGGGGGTGAATTAGTGTCTTAACAGATTTGACCAATTTTCACAAATTCAAAAACCATAGCTCAGATTTAAACTCAATATACTCTGATTAATGCATTCATGAGTTGAATGTAATCATTCATAAATAGAATTGAGAAAAATAAGAACCAAATAGTGAATTGAAATAATCAACAACATAGTAAAGCAAAGGGAACTTAGAAGAACAAGAAGACTCAAGATTTTACCGAGTGGAAAACCACTCCCAAAATGCCTTCCAAGCTTAATCTTTTAAACAAAAGTTCACAATGCCTTATAGGCTGATTTTTGAGCACCCACTCAAGGAGCACCAACCCCTACTTTAGAGATATCTATCTCAAGGAGTACCAACCCCTAAAATTATACATCTGAACAAAAATTATCTGAGAGGATCTCTCTGTTTTCAGTCAAGCTCATAACTCTCTGTTTTCCTCATCTACCTAATACATTTTTGACACAGCCAAAGAACAATATTCCCATATTACAATCAGAGAGCTTTAACAGTTTTCAACACTGGTATTTATTTACATTTCAAGTATGTATGTTAAATAAATCTTCAAAAAATGACTTTCACAAGATTCTCAAATTCTCTTGCTGATTTTTTAATATGAGGCTGAATACTAACAGCTTGTTGATGATGATATAAATCAAGAGTAATGCTTATCCAAAGAGCTGCAAATCATCCAAAAAATGTAACATCTTCGAAAGAAACTCAATGAATATTTAGTTATGTAACCATTATGAGATTTGATGCCAATCCATGATGATGACCACTGAGTTTTGAGTCTTCATTAACTATTCGTTGAGATAACCTAAAAGTTCTACCGAAGGAAATTGCACCACCAAACATTTGTCTTAGTTAATGCATTCTCCATGAGTCATCAGAGTCGGGAAGAACACATAACGAATACATCATGTCTCATCGATAGGCTTCCTTAGAGTATTATTCATTCGTTGAGACATTAGCAAGTCTCTCACCATGATCTCCTTTAGATTCATCCACTATCACTTTGACTAAATGATATCAGAGAGACCTCTTGAAGACTTCATAATGTTTTTCCAAGAGTCACTTGATATGCATTGTCGCCATGACAATTCAATACCTATGCTAAAAGACTTTGTCATTTCTAAGTCACTGTGACAATACATAGTCGCGGAGACACTATATAGACTGCCCCTTGTTTTGACGAAACATCCCAAGCTCACCTTAGATCGCCAAGAGAAATCAATTCTCATACCGATAGAGACCTTTTGTCTTATGTGATTCACTGTAACATTATGATATTGGGGAGACTTCTTGTAGAGCACACCATGTCTTTCCAAAATATTTCATCCACTTGTGTGTCGCTATAGCATACCGTTATCAGGGAGACCTCTTGTTGAATGATTGAGTCATGTCGAAAGATCTCATCCACACTGATTCGCTAAGACAAATCAATTTTTATGTTGACAAGGAGCCTTTTGTTTTCCATCGGCGAGACCGAGGTTACTCGTTGAGACCTCATACTGGTATCGCTAACTCTTATTGATAAGCCTTTTGTGCCAAGTCGGTAAGACACCATGAGATCGTCACGACATTTCATCGAAGCTATAACTCTCACTGATAAGCCTCCTCAATCGCTAGTCAGTAAGACAATTCACACTCACCAAGACACATGTCGATGAAGGATTACTTATGCCGAAGAACCATCTCAAGTATTAGTTAGTGAGACTTATTGAAATTGCTAAGACCTCAGCCCAATGGCCAAACTCATGCCGATATGTCTATCCAAATGCAGGTCGGTGTGACATTGCACATTCGCTAAGACCCTTCGCCAAAGCCTTAAGCTCTTGCCGCTATGTTTCCATTTAATCTCTGATCAGTGTGACATACCAGTTTCAGTGAGACCACATACCAATGGAATAACATATGTCGATATAATCCTTTTCTATTGCTGAAACCAAAGACAAGTCTTGCCAAAATAACCTTTCTTGTGTCAGTCACCAAGACAATAGGAATGTCACACCGAAATCAAGTTGTATGATAAATTCAATCACCATGACATCTG
Source organism: Sequoia sempervirens (assembly GCA_007258455.2). NCBI lineage: Eukaryota > Viridiplantae > Streptophyta > Pinopsida > Cupressales > Cupressaceae > Sequoia > Sequoia sempervirens. The sequence continues at coordinate 245,505 of VDFB02263286.1, forward strand.
AAATGTCTTGCCGATAGGAAACTCAGACATTTCAAAGCGAATCTGGGAGACCCTACCATTCTCACTCTGATATGAGTAAGCTTGAAAGAGAAACAACCAAAGCCTGTGATATGCAAGGAGAACCATTCTAAAATAGATCATCAATGAGAACAAACTGAAAGAGATTTTGTCATCAAGGACAAACTGTAAACACAATTGAGATTCAACAAACTCCCCCTTTGTCCTTGATGGAAAAACACAAAATACTCTCCCCCTTTTTTCCTCAAGGAAAAGAATAGAAGAAGCCAACAGAGAAGCCAACCAAAATACCATGAGAAACAGTTGCAAAAAAAAGAGTAACAGTATAACAACCAAGATTGTAGGAGAGTTGTAAGTGAATCACAACATATAACATGGTCCCTGTAAGTCAATGCATGGAAAATTAGAGAAGTAAAGATTGAGAGATAACTCCCAATCAACGTCTCAACCTTTCAAATAACTCTTTAGCTAAGGGCTTAGTAAAAATATCAGCCACCTAATCTTGAGAGCCAACAAACTTAAAGCATACTTCATTAGCCAAAACCTTTTCTCGAAGAAAGTGAAACTTGATAGCCATATGTTTAGTGCAAGAGTGCAAAACAGGATTTTTGTAGATACTTATCACACTTGTGTTATCACAAAGAATAGAAACAAGTTTAGGAATTCCAATACCCATATCAGATAGAGTTTTACTCATCCAAAGAACTTGAGTACAGCATGAAGTGGCAATAATGTATTCTTCTTCAGCAGTAGAGAGAGAAATAGATTCTTGTTTCTTGTTGTGCCATGCCACTAAACGATCACCAAGAAAGAATGCAGCACCACTGGTGCTTTTCCTATCATCCAAACAACCAGCCCAGTCAGCATTAGTATATGCAATCAATGAAAAATTAGTGCTTCTAGGATACCAAAGACCATAATTAAGAGTGCCCTAAATATATTTAAAAATCCTTTTAACAACAGTGACATGGGATTCTTTACGTGATGCCTAAAATCGTGCAATAGTGAAAACTACCTACATAATGTCAAGTCTAGAGGTAGTTAAATGTAACAGACTTCCAATCATTGATCTATATTCAGTTTGATTTGTATCAGGGGAATCATCAACCTTAGTAAGTTTGCATCTAGTAATCATTGGAGTACTACTTGAATGGCATTCATCCATCAGAAATTTCTTAAGCATCTCTCTAGCATACTTGGTTTGATAAAGAAATATTCCATTTTCACGTTAAGAGATTTGAAGACCCAAGAAGAAATTTAATTCTCCTAATAATGACATTTCAAATTTAGATTCCATTAGCTGAGAGAATTTTTTACTTAATGTAACATTGTTGCAGCCAAAGATAGTGTCATCAACATAAATTTCAACAACTAGAATATCAGAACCTTCAGTTTGAACATAAAGATTGCTATCTACACCTCCTCTAACAAAACCATTTGATAAACAGTAAAGTCTTTATAAACAGAATAAGCCAACAATATTCTGATAGATTCTAATCTAGCAACGGGTTCAAAGGTTTCACCAAAATCAATACCTTCTTGTTGAGCATAGCCTTTGCAGACAAATCTTGCTTTGTTGTGAATGACATTACCATTTTCATCAAGCTTGTTTCTATATATCCATTTGCCTCCAATAACATTCTTGTCATCTGGTCTTGGGACTAACTCCCAAGTCTAATTTTTCTCAATTTGATCAATTTCTTCCTACATAGCATTAAGCCAACATGAGTCTGTGAGAGCTTCATTAAAAATTTTAGGCTCAAACTGAGTAACTAGACAGAAAGCTATTTGTGCCTTTTCATCAGATTTTGTAGCCTTTCTTCTAGTTTGAACTCCTGCATTTTTATCCCCAATAATCTGATCTTTGGGGTGATATTTAGTTAGATATTTTGATGCAACCTTTTTAGGACTTGCTATTTCATTTCTAGGGCTTGCTGACTCAGTTCCTTCTGAAATTATTTCTAGTTCAAGTTCTTCTTCCTCATTATCCTACAAAGATTCAGCATACAAATGTGATCTCTCATCAAATTTTACATTAACAACTTCAACTATCTTATTAAGCCTTTTGTTAAGGCATTTATAAGCTTTGTTGTGAGTTGAGTATCCCAAAAAGATACCCTCATCACTCTTTGATTGAAAACTCCGAAGGTTATCATCATCCTTTTAGATAAAAAACTTACTTCCAAAAATTTTAAAGTATTTGACAGAAGCAGTTTTTCCATATGATAGTTCATAAGGAGTGTGTTTAGATTTCACCCTAAGCGGCACTCTATTTAAAATGTATACATCTGTATGAACAGCTTCTTTCCAATACATATTAGACAACTTAGCTTCATCTAGCATGGTTCTAGCCATTTCTTTTATAATTCTATTCTTACGTTCAACTACCCTATTTTGTTGAGGTGTTTTTGTTGCAGCATACTGTCTTTTAATGTCGTGCTATTCATAGTAATCAATGAACTCTTGAGAAATGAACTCACCTCCTTTGTCAGATTGTAGATATTTAAGTTTCAAATCAAATTCCTACTCAACCAATTTACAAAAGATTTTAAACCTTTCAAATGCTTCTGATTTGTGCTTAAGAAATGTGACCCAAACCATTCTAGTATAATCATCCACAAACAACATAAAGTACCTTTCACCATTAATAGACCTTGTTCTAGTTGGTCCACATAAATCAGTGTGCACAAGTTGTAAAGTTTTTGAAGAAGAATGTTCTTTTTTTTGAAGCTGATTTTAGTTTGTTTACCACTTAGGCATTCTTTGCACATTGAGTTTTCTAGCTTGTTAAGGATTGATAAAAATCTAATATTCTAATTCTTACTTATTCTAACCAAATTTTCAAAGTTTATGCATCCTAATCTTTTATGCCATAACAAGCTTTCTTCAATTTGGCTCATTAAACACATACCTTGATTATTGTCATTGCTTGATGTGTCGAGAGATTGTACACATTTCCTTTTATCCTCCTTCTAGCTGCAATAGCCTTTCCTAGCTTATTTTTAATCTCACATCCTTGCAAAGTGAAAAGAACATGATAACCACTATCACGGATTTGACTAACACTTAGAAGATTGTACTTGAGACCTTCCACATAGTACACATTATAGATAGGAGTGTCTTCATTCAGAATAAGTGAACCTCTACCTTTAATTTGAATACTAGAGTTATCACCAAACTTAACATATCCACCTACATAATCTTCAAGATTTATAAACTTATCCTTGTCGCCAGTCATATGGTTAGAACACCCACTGTCCAGGACCCATAAGTCCTTTTTCTTGGAATGAAAATTTGTTTGAACCAACATAGTTTGCTCAATGTTGTTGACAGTCTTAGGGTTCCAAACCTTTTTAAATTTCTGCTGTTTAGATTGCAGATCAGATCTACACTGTTTGACATAATGTCCCAAAGCATTGCATTTAAAACATTTGATTTGTCTAACAAAACCATAGTGTTTCCTAAGACCAAACCTGGGTATTCTAGTATTCATAAGCTTGCAAGTGCTCACCTTATGGCCAAATTTGCTGCAGAAAAAATAATAACCATAGAAGAAAGGATTGACTTTGTATGAAGATCTATTACCTCTTAAAGACTGAACATGATCCTTACCAAATTCTGAGTGATTTGAACGTAAACCTTTGACTTTAGAAGAGGGGTTTTGTTTTGCATGGTTAATTGAGCATTTGCCCTTTTCAAAACCAACACCAGTTTTATCTTTGTACATCTTCTGCTTGCTGAGCATCTCATTCAGTTTTAGAGTGCTTTCATATTTTTCAATTTCCTTCCTAAGACAAACTACTTCTTGTTCTAGTTTTTGAATTTCTTGGTCTTTGTAGCTTATAGTCTCTCGAAGGAATTCTTCAACTCTTTTAGCTTCTTCAAGCTGAGTTTTTAGAGAGATCATTTCTTGATCTAGTTTGTTTTCTTGAGCAAGAACTTGTTTTTTGAGTTTTATGACCTCTTGTAAAGCACATTTCAGCTCACTTTCAAGATCTACTACACCTTCTTCAACATCTAAGGTGTTAGAATCATTTTGCTAAGTAATTTCAGCCATGAACAAAGTTTCATCTTCTTCAGCTGATGAATCTTCAAACTTAATTTCAGATTCATTCTTACTAAACAGACTTTTCTTCTTTTTGAAATTGAAGTTTCATTTAGGTTTGAAGGCCTTCTTCATAGGCTATTTTTTAGTTGTCTCGTTGTCACAAATTTGATCATCATAGGGACACTTTGCAGCAAAGTGACCTATTTTGCCACAGTTAAAACATTTAAAGGGAAGTTTTCACTTATATTTTCTTGGCCCCTTTTTAATTCTTCTAACAAAATGGGATTCTTTAGAATCAGACAACTCTGATTCACTGACTTCGACGTTTTCTTTCTTTTCAATGTTAAAGGCAATTTCTTTTCCTGTTGAATTGTTTTTGCTAGTTCTCATTTCATAGGCAATAAGTATTCCTTGTAGGCTATCTAAGGTAAGCTTGTCAAAGTGTTTCTTTTCTTCTAGGGCTAAAACCTTAGATTCAAATTTGGATGGTAAGGTTCTAACAACCTTTGTGACCACATCAAATTTATTAACCTCTTGACCTAGACCTTTCATTGAACTGACAACTTCATCTACTCTTAGGAAATATTTAGCCACTTTTTCATCATCCTTCATTTTCAACTCCTCAAACTGATGTTTGAGTGTAATGATTTTAGACAGTTTGAATTTCTCATTCCCTTGATATATAGTTTCAATTTTTTCCCAGATTCCATGAGTAGTTTGCAATGCATGACTTTAATGAACACATCTTTAGTTAACCCACACAAGATGGCATGCTTAGCTCTGGCATTTGTTTCATACCTCTTTTTTTCAGCAGCATCAGTGGGAATAGATTCTGGTACATTGTAATCATTTAAGATAATGCTCCAAACATCAACATCAAAAGAAACAAGAAAAGCTTCCATTCTGATTTTCCAGAACACATAATTAGTTCCATCAAATAATGGAGCTCTAGATATAGAGGCACCATCTTGAGAATGTGCCATTAAAAACAAACTCCAAGACCAAGATCAATCCAAGGTGATTAAAACCTATCAGAGAAGCCTATGCTCTGATACCAATTGTTGGAGTTAAAATGACAATGAGAGGGGGGGGTGAATCAGTGTCTTAACATATTTGACCAATTTTCACAAATTCAAAAACCATAGCTCAGATTTAAACTCAATATACTCTGATTAATGCATTCATGAGTTGAATGTAATCATTCATAAATAGAATTGAGAAAAATAAGAACCAAATAGTGAATTGAAATAATCAACAACATAGTAAAGCAAAGGGAACTTAGAAGAACAAGAAGACTCAAGATTTTTTTAGAGTGGAAAACCCTCCTAAGGTATAAAAACCACTCCCAAAATGCCTTCCAGGCTTAATCTTTTAAACAAAAGTTCACAATGCCTTATAGGCTGATTTTTGAGCACCAACTCCTCATTTAGAGATATCTATCTCAAGGAGTACCAACCCCTAAAATTATACATATGAACAAAAATTATCTCAGAGGATTTCTTTGTTTTCAGTCAAGCTCATAACTCTCTATTTTCCTCATCTACCTAATACATTTTTGACACAGCCAAAGAACAATATTCCCAGATTACAATCAGAGAGCTTTTAAAATTTTCAACACTGGTATTTATTTACATTTCAAGTATGTATGTTGAAGAAATCTTCAAAAAATGATTTTCACAAGATTCTCAGATTCTCTTGCTGATTTTTGAATATGAGGCTGAATACTGACAGTCTGTCGATGATGATATAAATCAAGAGTAATGCTTATCCAAAGAGCTACAAATCATCCAAAAATCACATCTCAGAAAGAAACTCAATGAATATTTAGTTATGTAATTGTTCTGAGATTTAATGCCAATCCATGATGACCACCACTGAGTTTTGAGTCTTCATTAACTATTCGCTGAGACAACCTGAAAGTTTTGTCGAAGGCAATTACACCGCTAGACATTCCTCTTAGTTAACACATTCGCCATGAGTCATCAGAGTCCAGAAGAACACATAATGAATACATCATGTCTCATCGATAGGCTTCCTTAGAGTATTACTCATTGGCTAAGACATTAGCAAGTCTCTCACCGAGATCTCCTTTAGTTTCATCCGCTATCGCTATGACTAAACAATATCAGAGAGACCTCTTGAAGACTTTATAATGTTTTTCCAAGAGTCACTTGATACACATTGTCGCTGTGACAATTCAATACCTATGCCAAAGGCCTTTGTCATTTCCAAGTCACTGTGACAATACATAGTCGGGGAGACACTATATAGACTGCCCCTTGTTTTGATGAAACATCCCAAGCTCACCTTAGATCACCAAGAAAAATCAATTCTCATACCGATAGAGACCTTTTGTCTTATGTGATTTGCTATAAAATTATGATATCGAGGAGACCTCCTGTAGGGCACACCATCTCTTTCTGAAATACTTCATCCACTTGTGTGTCCCTATAGCATACCATTATCAGGGAGACCTCTCGTAGAATGCTTGAGTCATGCTGAAAGATCTCATCCACACTGATTCACTGAGACAAATTGATTTTTAAGCCGATAAGGAGCCTTTTGTTTTCCATCAGAAAGACCGAGGTCACTCGCCGAGACCTCATACCAGTATCGCTAACTCTTATTGATAAGCCTTTTGTGCCAAGTCGGTAAGACACCACGAGATCGTCATGACATTTCATCAAAGCTATAACTCTCACCGATAAGCCTCCTCTATCGCCAGTCGGTAAGACAATTCACACTCGCCAAGACACATGCTTATGAAGGATTACTTACGCCGAAGAACCATCTCAAGTATTAGTCAGTGAGACTTATTGAAATTTCTAAGACCTCAGCCCGATGGCTAAACTCATGCCAATATGTCTATCCAAATGTAGGTTGGTGTGACATTGCACATTCGCTAAGACCCTTCGCTGAAGCCTTAAGCTCTTGCCGATGTGTTTCCATTTAATCTCCGATTGGTGTGACATACCAGTTTCGTTGAGACCACATACTGACAGAATAACATATGCCAATATAATCCTTTTTTGTCGCCGAAACCAAAGACAAGTCTTACCAAAATAACCTTTCTTGTGCCGGTCACCAAGACAATTCAATCACCATGACATCTAAAATATCTTGCCGATAGGCAACTCAAACATTTCAAAGTGGATCAAGGAGACCCTACCATTCTCACTCCAATATGAGTAAGACTGAAAGAGAAACAACCAAATCCTGTGATATGCAAGGAGAACCATTCTGAAACAAATCATCAATGAGAACAAACTGAAAGAGATTTTGTCATCAAGGACAAACTGTAAACACAACTGAGATTCAATAGATTTGTCAAAGAAATAGGTGTTGAGAAGTGGTCAAGAATTAATCAAAGCTATTCAAGTCATTATAACCCTAATTCAAGCTTGAAGACACATTTTATCCTATTTTGTGTAGAATCAAGAGTGGACACCTATCAGAAAAGCAAGTGTAGATTTGAGGCTACAAGATCTTGTCTTGGGATTCACAAGATCTACAGGTGGACTAAGTCACCACTCCTAGTGGATTAGTCCCACTGCTATCCTAAAGAGTGGTTTCTACATTTTTGGATACCCATTTGGCAAATTCCTATTCTGGCAAGTTTTCCCAAAATTGGGACTAAGTCACCTAGCCTGGCGCAAGTTTCCCTTTCAACATTTTCAGTCAATTTTTTAGGATTCTAGAATCTCCCCACATCAAATTTTATATTCCAGGTGCACCTCTCTAATTTTTTTCTATTATTTCATCATTTACTTGCATTTTTAGGCATTCTTGTATATCACATTGTGTTTTCCAGCACTTCACATTTCTTAGGTTTTGCATTATCAAATCATTTTAGTTTTAGATCAGTGCATTAATACATCATAATTAGACATATTACATCTCATTTAAATTAATCTTGAGTGTAGGAATTTTCATTTTAGACCCCTCCCCTTTCTCCTTTTAGGTGAAAAACCCTAGAAGGAGCTAAGCTATGTGGGCAATCCAAAATCATTGTCCACAATACTCCTGTAGCATTTTGAGGAAAATTCTTCCCAAACTATGATGAAAACCTATAGCCTCCCTTATATGCTGCCATGAAAACAATTTTCCCCTTACCAAATGCATATAATCCCTTGATTGGTTGTCCACATTGTGATGATTGTTTCTATTTTTGATGTCTTTGTCCCTTTGTATTTCTCACCTTTCACTCTTCAAATCCTTAAAATATTAAACTTGAATAATCACATGTAGATAGAAGTGCTTATCAAGAAGTATCTTTGGATCTCACTTCTAATTACATTAACAGGGTATCCTCTACCCCATGAAGTCTTTAATGACACTGGCATGTTACTTTGAAGCTATATTTATATTTTACCATGCATCCCACTTAACTGCAAACTTTTGTAGGAGGGTTCTCTCTTACACTTCTAGGGTTTTTCACCTAAAAGGAGAAAGGTATTCCAAAAAAACTTGGAGGTTCACTAAATATTAATGCTTGTATGATTGAAAAATGTCTAAATGCAAAAAACTGATAAAATATAATGAATATTAATGCAAAACCTAAGAAATGCAAGTTGTTTGAAGACACATTGTGATATGTAGAAAGATGGAATGAATGCAATATAGAACAAGATAAAGATGTTAAATAGAAACATGCACCTAAAAAATGATGAGGGACAAAATGAAGATTGCAGATGCCCCTAAAATTCTATAAGATTTAATATTCTGAACAACTAGGACACTTACACCAAGTTGGGTGACTTAGTCCCAGATCATGGAAACTACTCATAAACCTATTTCTACCAAATGGGTATCCAAATCTACAAAAAAATCTGAGAAACTAATGCAATGGGACTAATTTTCCACTATTGGTGACTTAGTCCACTTTGGATTTTCTACAAATCTAAAAGTGGAAATGGAAGCCCACAGTTTGCACTCTATTTTCTAATGGAAACCTGGATCTAAATCTACAAAAATACCTACAAAATATAGTGTAAATTTATTTATAATGGGGGGTTTTCCTTGGTCAAACCCCTAATTGGTATTTAAACCTTGAAATAGATAAAATCTACATAAAACCCTAGCCTTGAGTGTGTCTAAGACTAGGAAGTCTAAAGATAAGATGCAACCCTATTCTAATATGCAAGAATAAGATGCATAAATGGATTTAGAAAAATGAAAGAATCATTCTAAGAGACACTAAATCACATTATAAATGAATCTAAATGACATGTAAACCTTCCTTAGGCTAAAGATAGAGACAAAATGGAAGATGTCCAAATCACTTTGAAAACAAGTCTTTAGGATATATTTGATGGTTAGTTGCATCTCCTCAACCTAGATTTCTCCATGATTCTCCATAGGCATCCATGATCAACCATTTGCAATGTAAGATATTGAAAAAAAAGTGAGATTAAAGAGCTACTAAAACCCTAGCTTGCTGCTCTAAAGCTCCAACTTTGTTGTAGACAGAGTTAATGAATCTTCTTGTGAAAGATATTTGACTCTTAACTCCTGAATTTTCTTGATGAAAATGACCTAAGAACATGTATTTATAGGCATCAACACCAAATTATTCATTATTTTAACTTCATAGGCTGACATCCACTAATAATTTGAATTAAGTCAGTGATTTTTCCACTCAAAAGTGAAAAATACCTCAAAAGGGACTAAGTCACCACCCTGGGCAACTTAGTCCTGCTAGGGATTTTTGAGGTGGGTTTTGTGGAATTTGAATGATTTGATTATTGCTTGTTGGTATTTGTATTATTTGTGAGTGGAATAGGCCTTAAAGTCCAAAATAATAAACATTAGAGGCCAATAAATGCAGTTTTAAGGGGTGATTGATGCAAGGGTGTCTAAAATAGGACAAAATTGATTAAAAAATTGCCTCTTTCTTCAAGAGTATACAATTTTTGGCAACACATTAAGCCCCCCACTTTAGTGCCCATATGACTCTACATGCATATGTAAGATAAAGGACTCTAAATAGTACAATTTACTTCATAAAAGGATACTCATTCAAAATACATGAGAATGAAGCCCCTAGTGTAGTTATCTGCAAATCCACAACATTAGGAACTACATCCTACAACATGAATTCATTAGTTGTCCAAAAATCCTCTTATGAAAATTCTAAAAATTGAATTTGAGGGTAGATGTATGCCCCCCTTGATTACACTTTCTTTACGGAGGTGGAATCAAGGTAGCAAACTAGCCACATCGAATAAGGAACATCATATTTTAGGGCATTTCCAAGTACCATGCCACATAATCATAGACCATTGATGATGTTGAGTGTGAAATCAGGATTCCAACACATCAAATGATGTCGAAAATGGAGTTCCCTAGCACCCATTATGGTGTTTTGAATAGAAAGTACTTTATGAACTCTTAAGATAAGAAAAACCCTAATTTTATACATAAAAGTAAAATGGAATGAAAAGAGGTAAAATTGAAGTTTTTTTCACTTACTATTTCATTTAACTTCTTGTAGCGTGAGAGTGATGAGTGAAGGAAGAAATGTGTCAAGCAGTTGAGATTATAGGCTTGCACAATTGGACATTCTATGGGACCAAGTGGCACACGACAAGCATCATCACGAGGTGAGTTGATTTTGCTACCTTTGTTATGTGTTTATGCAATTATTTAATGATTTTTATGCATATTTAGGTTAATTTAGGATCTTGGAAAAAAAAATCACAAAGCATCCCCTTTTTTCGTAAAGTGTCCCATTTGTTTGCAAAGTCTCCCATTTTTTCGTAAAGTGTCCCATTTCTTCACGAAGTAGCCCAAGAAGGTTCGAAAGTGTCTAGGCAGTTTAGGAAAGCACACTAGAACTACTTTATTACACTTGCATGATGAATTAAGTAAAAATTATAGATATTAGATGATTTTGAGAGCATATTTTTGTGATTTAGATAGGTACCCACCTGTTCATGGTAGTGGCTAGGGGTAGACAACTGAGCTTTTTGAGAGATTTAGCCCCATCACTTTCAGTAGAGGAGATAGAGCACCTTCATGCCATGGGAATCTATTGGGTGTACCTCATACCCCCCATGAGGTACCACGATGCTATGCCAATGGCTCTTTGTGAGCACTGCGACACAGATACATGCACATTCCACCTACCAATAAGTGAGATTACGATCACCTTGGAGGATGTACACTATATTCTCCATGTTCCTATTCGGGGAGAGCGGGTACATTTCCAAAGAGACTGCACATTTTGTTGGTGTAATTAATTATTTAATTACACTTTAGCTTAAGTTTACTTAGGCATTATTTAATTCCTAGGTTATAGGTTGTTATCCTTATCTTGATGAGCTATCTTTTTTCTCAAGATAAGATTAAGTTTATGCATCTTTGCTTTTATAAAGAAAATTATCTCTTGTAATTATTTGTACTTCGAATATATCAATTTTCACATCTTCATGCAAACTCTCTGCTTTTTTTTTTTCTCTTTGTGGAAGGCTATTTTTTGGTTTGCATTTCAAATCTTGGTTTCTAACATGGTATCGAAGCCTCAATTTCTAGCCCCTTCTCAGCTTTTTTGGAGGAATACATTGTAGAGCTCGTTCAAGGTCCCTTGAGGGTTTCATTCCTTGAGCATATTCATGCAGCATCTTGGATCATATCTGGGTTTTCCATTGCATTTAGAGCACTAGAAAAAGTTAGAAATGGCTTTTATTTCATTTATTTTGGTCACTATTTTCTAGATTTGTGAGGGATTCAAGCTCGGTGATTTTTTTGAGAGATCTAAAGGTTGCCCAATTTTCTAGGGATTTTTGGCTCAAACGGACCTCACTGTTGGATTTGCAGCACCCAAAAACCCCTATTTTCATATAAAATTTGTCCAATTTGGACATAGTCAACTAGGGAGGAAAAAAATTTTCCTGAGGGTCGTATGGCCCCAGGGCATGCATTCTAAGGTTTCGTTTTCAAAAAAATAAGAATAAAATAAATCAAAAAATAAAAAAAATTGCAGGAAATATTGCACCTCCAATTCAAAAAGCACTCGCCATAGCTCTCCCTCTCGATGGCCACCTGCGGGCCACCAGCTTAGGCAGTGCCATCGGTTCATTGTCGGTCCCTTTGTTCCAGCCCCGAGAGCTTTGGTGTTGGTTCTATCAACGTCCAAGCACTGGAATCTCAGCCCTCATCGATCCCTCAATGCTCTGCATGGTCACATTGGTGACCAAGGGGGCTACGCCCAACACCTTGTAGTTTTAGCCCCTTGGTCAGTCATACGACCAGGGGCTTTATTTTTTTAGCCCCTAAGGGCTTCTAGAGGCCATATTGGGTAGTTTTGGAGCATTTTCGAGAAAAATGGGCATAACTTGGGCATACAATGTATTTTTTTTGCAAACAAGATATCATCAAAAAATTGTTTTGATGCTCTATGCAATGGTGTAGGTCTTATTTTTTGTTTTTTCTTTTTTGATGTCTTTTTTAGCCTCGGAAGTTGCATGTTGTTGTTTTCACTCCTGGAGACATATCTTTTGACTCGCTTATCCATTTTTTGTGATTCAAGTGGCATCAGAAAGCTGGTTTCGACCTCTATGCAGATCTAAGGTCATTTTTAGAAGATGTGTACCTTATTTTTTGCATGCATTCATTTTTTGTTTCGTGCACTAGGTTTGCATTTTTTGCTTCTATTTCGGTAGTTTCTGCATTCTCTCCTTTTGAAATCATTGGGTATTGTAATAACAAACTGATATAAAGTTCCATTAAGGGGGGGTTCTTGCATCACACTTTCATATTGGTGACAACTCACATGAGTTTTTTCTGGTTTCCTTTTGTTTCTTTTAGCTTCTTTCTTGCTTATCTGGACAGATCATTGGTTCACATCGGTTCACACTTTAGATTGAGAGTTCATGGTTATTGATCTGCATTGGTTAAGATCTTTCTTAGTTTGAGGGCCATTTTTTTATGGTTAATGTTCCAGAATCTTGATGGTACTCATCTTATGGGGTAGTTTTAGTTTTAGTTTGGCATTGGCTTCGAGGACAAAACTTCCAGATTTTGTCATCATTATGGGGAGCTTCATTTTTTTTCGTCTATTGTTGCTTACATATTCCAGGGTTGATCCAGCATGTTAGTTTCCAGTGTTCCTTAGCATCAGGTTTGTTGTTGCATTTGTGATTCTATTATGGTATTTTTCAAATAGAAGTATCTTTCCTTGCTTTTTGGATTTGGGGTTCCATTGTTGCTTCATCAGATTTCTTCCAGTGATTCTTTGCAGCAGTTCATCTCATTGAGGGGGGGTTTTCTCATTGGGTTTTCTCTCTCTTTGCATTTTTAAATGGGTACCTGATTAGGCCTTTGTTGTTGAGACCCATATCACATCATTTGCATAATAATCTACTTCTCCCTAAGTTGCACTTATGGGGGGGTGTTGGTGTAATTAATTATTTAATTAAACTTTAGCATAAGTTTACTTAGGCATTATTTAATTCCTAGATTATAGGTTGTTATCTGTATCTTGCTGAGATATCTTTTTGCTCAAGATAAGATTAGGTTTATGCATCTTTTCTTTTATAAAGAAAATTATCTCTTGTAATTATCTGTACTTCGAATATATCAAATTGCACATCTTCATGCAAACTCTCCACTTTTTTGTTTTTCTCTTTGTGGAAGGTTATTTTCTGGTTTGCATTTCAGATCTTGGTTTTTAATATGTTCCATGAGCAAAAGTTCAATTTTTATTATTATCTAGATGGTCTAGTGCATGATGAGCAGGTGAGAGGGTGGATTGATCTGTCGATGTTACTATATTCATGAGCACCAATGGTTAGGCATATTATGATGCATATTGTAGCACTAGTTCTCATCCCCAATGGGTGGGTGGTGCACCTTGAGGGAGGACTAGTTCATTTGATTTGAGGGATGGTGGAGCATCATACAGTATACGCCTGGGGTTGGTGTATCCTAGCACATTTGTATTATGATCTTAATTTATTTTCTTTTTAGGAGGTAGATAGCATTGTACACTACACACTTCTACAGGTGTGGTACGTGGAGCATATTACATGTACCAGACCATTCAGCTTCCCATGTGCTAAATTTTTAGAGAGTGTGATTTGACCGACTGGAGGAGGATGAGATCTTATGGAGAACTTATCAACTAATGTGATTGTGGCCAAATTACACTAGATAGTTGAGGAGACTTCAATTAGATAGATTTCTAGTTGGCCACCATGATCACATAGTATGTCCTTTCTACTACGATCAAGTCATGCAACAATTTGTATAGATTTAGACACCACACTAGGCATGCCCAATTTTTAGGAGGTCAATGCAAATCACTCTAGACCATGTGGCCAAGAGTGACTCTGACTTCTTAGATCACGACCAGCCTCTAGTCTCTAACATAGAAAATGTCGATGCCACATGGGATTTTGAGGAGTGGTGGATAGTGTCATGACCAACTCTGGTATATCTGATGGATGAGCCTATAGGAGATGTAGGACCAATTCCAAATGAGGGAGATGATAGAGAGGTTAGGGTCAAGGACACACGATACAAAGCTGCATACATATTCACTAATGTCATTAATGATGAGTATGATGAGGATGTGGATCTAGAATATGCTTCAAACTTTGAATGTAAACCATCTCATTAAGGTTTGTGTTGACGTTTGATCTCTCCACATTCAACACATGCACAAAATGGCAACAACCATGGGGCCTTTGCATCACTTGTTTCTAACTTTTTTGCAAATTTTGTGATTGCAAGTTCAAATTAGAGACTTGAGAGCCGTTTGCACCTATTTTGAGGCAATTCTGGGCCATTTTTGGAGCTTTGGAACCTCTTGTCTTTGTTTTGGTGCCTCTTGCTTGAGTTTTGGAACCTCTTGCAAGTTGTCCTAAGATTGTTTTCACCTATTTTAGGACCATTCTAGGCCACTTTTAGAGTTTTGGTGCCTCTTGCACCTATTTTGGCGTGTCTTGCTTGAGTTTTGGCTCCTCTAGCAAGTTGTTCTGAGATTGTTTTTACCTATTCCAGGACCATTTTGGGCTACTTTTAGAGTTTTGGTGCCTCTTGCACCTATTTTGGTGCCTCTTGCAAGTTGTTTTCGGACCATTTTCACCTATTATGAGACCATTTTGCACTATTTCTGGAGTTTTGGCACCTCTTGCACCTATTTTGGCACCTCTTGCAAACTGTTTCAGGGAGTTATGGCTTGTCTAACTTTTTTTTTGAGCTTTTTTTCTTTGTTTTGGAACCTCTTGTCTTTGTTTTGGTGCCTCTTATCTTTGTTTTGGCACCTCTTGTAGTTTGTTACCAAATCAGAAACTCACATTTTGTGTTGTGCATTTGCAGGTTTTCCCAGAATTCATTGTCAAAGACTCAAAACATAAACTACTAATATATTGCAGGGGATAGATGTTATTAGTTTATTTCCTTTTGGTTAAGATAGGAATGTAGCTTAATTAAAAATGTAATGAATATCATGTTTCCTTTTGGTTAAGTTAGGAACATAGCTTAATTAACAGGTTAATGAACACCATGTCTTTTGTATGTGATGGATGGTAGGAATATGCTCTCCCCTTAACTGGGTGATCCAAAATTCTAGACCCATTCTTGTTTATGAGTTTGTGTAAGTAGAGTATATGGCATGAGTTCTCTCTTTATTCATGCGAAATAAAGATCAATCGAACTATGGGTATACTTTCTTGCTTTTGTTTATCCTAGAGGGCCTACCTTGTGGGGAAAAGTAATCACCTAAGGGAACAACCCAACCGGTAACACGCTAAAGCCAAGTAACTTCCAACTGAGATATAAATGTGGATACTTGAGGAAAGTTCAAGTATCATGAGGATAATTTTGACAAGATGGATTGAAAGGGACTCTTTTCACATGGATTATCCCCCATGAAAGGAATTCCCACATTAAAACCCTTGTATATTTTCCAAAATCCTTTATATATTCTTTGGTGTAGCAACGGTCGTTGCCAAGGCATCTACATTATCATAGCTTTTAGTAGATTTGATTAGTTCACCATTGGAGTTTCATGGGGATTGGAAGTTTGGTTGGCATAAGAAGAGAGTGCACTATAAGGGGGAGGTCATGCAACCAAGCTTCTAAATTCACACACTAAAGATAGTGCAGTTGGGGTAAAACCCATGTGGAATCTAAAAGAATACAATCTTACATAGCCTTAGGAGTGTATGTTCTGCTTGATGTTTCTTCAAAATGAAACTCAAACAAAACACCATAAAAAATGTTATATTTTGAAAATGAAAACCTTGATTCAAAACTGCATTCATTGAGATAGACAAGTC
Source organism: Sequoia sempervirens (assembly GCA_007258455.2). Lineage (NCBI taxonomy): Eukaryota > Viridiplantae > Streptophyta > Pinopsida > Cupressales > Cupressaceae > Sequoia > Sequoia sempervirens. The sequence goes on from VDFB02263286.1 coordinate 261,855, forward strand.
AGTAACTTAGGTCCATCCATCTTCAAAAAATTAGTCCTTTTAGCAACAGTGTTCCACCTTTCCTTAGGAAAAACAAAGTTAGAATATGTGGTTTACATGATTTCATGAAAGGTCAAGATTATAAATCCAAAGATCAAGCCTCTTAGTCCAAAACAACATCAAAAACATTTTTCTATGCTCTACAACTTTAGAGAGAGGTTAACCTTCAAATTTTACAAGAGAGCTTACAAAAACAATCTAGAGTTATACATGATATACTATTGTCAAAATCCAAGACTTTTCCAACATTTTGAGTACCTTAATTACACCTCTTGAATAAAAACTCCAAGTCCAAGATAATTCCTTAGATACCTTAGAAGTCTAAACATTGTCAAAACGAACCTATGCAAGTGGAACTTTTCAAACTAAACCTTGATCTATACATCTCAAAGTGCCTAAATAATCAATATCTATCACATCTTTGTTTGTACAAACTGGTTTCATCTTCAAGATTTGTCATCCTTTAATCACAAAACTATGTCATGCAATCAAATCAAACTTAGTCTAATCAATAAAGTTTGTCATTCTATTTGACTTAGTTGTAATCCTTGGCACTATTACAAACTTAGATTAAAGCTTAGTCTAAATCATAACACTTATATACCTATCCAAATGAGATCACAAAAGAGAAGACTCAAGGACAAGGAACTTGGAACACCTAACCTTGAAACGAAAACCATAGGAAGTCCGAGTAGTGAAAATTTTGATATCAAAACTCCCAACATTGAAATTCCCAACATTGAACCTCAAAATAGTGAGATCCTTAGCAACATGGTTGATGTAGAAGAAAACCCTATTCCTGGACTCAACAACACTGAAGGGGAAGAAATAAACAATGAGGATATCCAACAAGTGGAACAAGACCCCAACTTCCATAAGTTTTTGAAAAATAGTTTTGAAAGAGATGGGGAAAAATACCTATTAATGTTGGCCAATCAAGGAGTCAAACTTCCCCTTGATTTTGATATCAACATCTTAAAAGCACCTCCCCAAAAGTCTAAAAAGGAAACAAAACAAATGGTTACTTTAACTCACCAAATGAAGAACCTTCAACAACAAGTTCTAGATATGCAAAGGGGAACTTCGAAATGATACTTTATTGAGGACATTTGTCCTTATCCCTTTAATCAATCCATCAACATAATTCCTTTCCCTAAATGTAATGAATTTCCAAAGTATGATAAATACAATGGTACAATTGATCCATTAGATCATGTAAGGGAATTCTAAACTATGAGTCTAGAATTTATGCATGAGGAAACTTATTTGATGAGACTATTTCCACGAATTCTAGGAGGGACATGCCTTGAATGGTTTTCAAAGATTACATCCCCCATCAACACATTTGAAGAGTTTCTCAATAGATTTCTCACTCAATAATCTTACAATATCCAACACGATATCACCATGAAAGACCTTTGCAACTTGAATAGAAAAAGGGTGATTCCTTCCTCATTTTCTTGCAAAAATGGAGGAGATTTTTTACAAGGTATTCTCGTCCCATACCAAAAAAGGAAAAGATAGATATTTTCATGAAAACATAAACAATGAGATGAGTTATAGATTGGAATTACAATGCCCCCCTACCTTCAAAAAATTGAAGAAGCCTTAGTCAAAAGATGGGTCATTAAAGTATACACAGAAAACAATTCATCCACTTCCTCTAACAACTACAACAGTGGGGACAAACCTAAATTTTGGCAACGAAACAAGAACATGGGTAACAATGAGGTCATAGCTGAAAATAAAAATACAAAACTAGTATTCAACCTAACAGTAGCTTCCACCAAGAATAATCAGACCAATAATCCTCCCAACACTCCAAATGCTAGCCAAAACAACAATCAGACTAATCCATTGACTAAAGCAACATCATTTCCAAAACCTTCCAATTGACAAAAATTCACACCATTGGGAAAATCCTTAGATTCCACCATAAAGAAACTTACTGAGGCTAAGCATATCACAGTGCTAGAAGCACCAAACTGGGATTTGCAAGTCAAACCCTTGTGGTGGAATGATGCCCATTACTATGATTATCATAAAAAAAGGGTCATATGATGAAAGATTAATGGAAATTAAAACACGTAATCCAAGATCTCATTGATAAAAAAAAAGGTACACATTGAAGGACCCCAAACAAATAGTGATTAGGGAGTGTTCAAGAACCCTTTACCCACTTATGAAAAGGGAGGGTCCTCTACATCAAATACCAAAGGAAAGAATATAAATTATGTTTATGATTCTACCATTCACTGTATTGAGATGGTTGAGAATTCCATCCAAGATAGTGAAATTGGAAGCCAAGGGAAGGATGCCATTACAGAAACCCAACATAGTGATGACACCATCTCACATCAAATCAATGACCTTGTACCTAGAAATTTGAGCACTAACATTGAAACGAATGAAAATCGAATTAACATCATCAAAATCACAAATGATCAAAGCAATACACCTATCAATGTGATTACAAGAGGAAAATCCAAGGTAACATTGAAAGGAGCTACCCATTCAATGTTCGAAATGACTATTTTTCATATAACTCAATATAACATTGTTGATCAATTACAGAAGATACCCACTCAAATATCCATATTGGAACTTCTCAAGATTTCACTAGCACACAAAGAAAACTTGGAACAAGCTTTAGTTGCCACCACAATACCAAACAATCTAGAAGTCTGTACATTTCAAGCTATGGTGGGACATTTGACTACACCTCATTGCTTATCATTCTCTAAACATGACGATACATCCACCACCCATCCACATAATGTTTCTCTCCACATCGAATTCCTAATCCATAAACATTGCGTCAAACATGTCCTTATAGATGAAGGAGAAGGCCTAAATATATGCACTCTCAAGCTTGTTCATGCATTAGGATATTCTAAAAATGCTATTGATCCTAGAAGTAAAATCACCATAAAAGCATATGATGATGAAGAGAGATCCTCCCAAGGATTGATCATTTTACCAATTCAATTGGGACCAATCATCAAAGATATAGTGTGTCAAGTGTTAGACAAGTAATTAACATATAACATACTCTTGGGATGACCATGGATTCATGAAATGCAAGTGGTACCATCAACCTATCATCGGTGCTTGAAATTTAATTTCAATGGATAGGAAGTCACCATTGCTATAGATTCCAACAATCCCAAATATTATAATGCACTCAGAACAAGTCAAGATACCTTTGTACTACATAATAGAGAATTCATCAACTCTGATCCATCAAAAAAAGAAAGTCCAGTGAGTTCTTTGTCAAGAAAGTCTAAGGAAAAGGCTCAATCAAAAGACAAAGGGGTCGTTGACTCTATTTCATGCAACAATGGAAGTCAATTCGATGCCTTATCAAAATAGTTAAAAAAGATCCAAATAAAAGACAAGGGCATGGGGGAATACTCATTTGAGAAATATTCATACTTATCACAACTTTCATCTTCTCCTAAGTCACATGGACAACCATCCACCTCAAGAAAATAATGTTTACAAACCATCACGCTATTTGATGGGAATTTTATAAAAGCAAGCAGTCAAGCAGAGGAATTAGAAGATAGGGATGCCCTGAACTGGTTATACAAAGATGAAGAACCTTTATAGATATAAGTGTCCAATATATGCATAGATAAGTATGGCAAAGGTCATAAAATATTGACAAAAATGGGATATGAGGGAAATGGTCCTTTGAGTAAAAGAAAAGAAGGCATCAGTGAACCAATATAGCTCATCACAATGAATCCCAAAGATAAAACTGGACTAAGATGCAGGGAAGACTCAAAAGAGGAAGCTACTCAAAGAGCTATCAAAAGAATCTTATAGCTATAGGCTAGTGAGGATCATGAAATATATTCTAATGAATATGAATGGGAATCCCTCTTTGAAGAATCTTGCCATGAAAAATAAATCTATCTAATCCAAAAGTATACACCAATATGTATGAAAGCACAAAGTTTTTGTTCTAGACCCCTTGAATATGGATCATAGTATGTTGTTGACTCAAGTGAAGACAATCATTTTTCAAACGAGATAGAAATGTTGGAAGAGAGTAACATCCTAGAACTCATTGGATAATTTGACAAAATGGCTATCTCGATGCTTACACCTTATGACCTTGGACAATCTAATGATTCCTTGTCCTTAATGCATCCTGAACTAATTGATTGGGATCAAAATGAGTTGCTTGACATACCCAAATTTTCAAACGATGATACCCTCATGAAATTCCTATTTTCTAATAATCCTAACACATGTTCTACCATTGAATCTCATAATGAAGCTCTTGACAAAGGGAGTGTCAACCTTTTTAGTTGCAAAATGAAAAATATACGAAATGGGTCTAATAGTGAAAACCATCTAATGGCACTATTAAATAAAAAAAGTAAAAACAAAGAGTGTATCTCAAGGTGAAAACCTCATAGAGGCAGAAAGAGATGGAAGGTTTGAAACTTTCCCAGAACACTATTAGGAGAGATCTTCAGTACTAATAGTACCTACACAATCCATCAATGTTGGTACAACCGATATAGTGAAAACCCTACGTTTAGCAGAATCCATGACAAAAGAGGAGAAACCTCATTTCACCAAATTCTTTGAGGAGAGGAAAATCAACTTTCCTTGGTCATATGTTGATATGCTAGGCATAGATCTAGAAATCATTATGCATCATTTATCATTGCCACCTGGCATAAAATAAATAAAGCAAAAACTGAGAAAAATGCATCCCCATATAACCCTTTTGGTGAAAGATGAGTTGAAAAAGCTATTAGATGTAGGATTTATAAGATCTATTGACTATGCCAAGTGGATATCAAACATTTTTCTGGTATCCAAACCAAATAAGAGCATCACCTAGATATGCACAGACTTTAGAGATCTTAGCAAAGCCTATCCAAAACATGATTTTCCTGTACCAAACATTGATTTGATTGTAGACTTGACTATTGGGCACAAAATGTTATCACTTATCGATGGATTTTTAGGATACAACCAAATAAAGATAGCACCTAAAGATCAAGATAAAATGGCCTTCACATTTCATTGGGGCACTATTTGCTAGAATGTGATGCCTTTTGGGTTGAAAAATGCTAGAGCTACATATTAGAGAGCTATGACTACCATCTTCCATGACATGATGCATAATTTTATGGAAGACTATGTAGATGATCTATTGGAAAAATCCTACACTAGAGAAGGACACTTAGAGATTCTAGACAAAATCTTCACAAGATTGGAGAAATTCAAGGTGAGGTTAAATCCAAAGAAATGTGTGTTCGGTGTAACATCAGCTAAACTTTTGGGATACATTGTCTTAGCTAAAGGCATTGAGGTGGATCCTAAAAAGGTAAAATCCATCATGGAAATTCCTCCTCATAAAAACATCAGTCAACTCAAATCATTACAAGGAAGGTTCCAGTCCATTAGAAGATTCATTACACAACTAGCTGATAAAAATCGTACTTTCAACCACTTATTACGCAAGAATGTCTCTTTCAAGTGGGATGAAAAATGTGAAGCTACCTTCAGCCAACTAAAGTAGTACCTGATGAAACCACCTGTGTTGATACCACTTGTCAAGGGAAAACCATTATTACTATACATTGCAACAACCAAGATATCTTTGGGAGCCTTATTAGCATAGGAAGATTCTATAGGAAAGGAGAGAGCCATCCATTATATTAGCAGTACCTTAAATTGTTATGAGATCAATTACACCTTTATTGAGAAAGCCTGCTTAGTGGTTGTATTTGCTACACAACCATTGAGGCACTACATGTTGACTCACACCATGAAACTCATTGCCAAAATCTACCCATTAAAGTACTTACTCAATAAAGCTACTTTAATAAGGAGGTTAACTAAGTGGGTCATGATATTGAGTGAATTTAACATCCAATATGTGGAAAAGAAATAAATTAAAGGTCAAGCCATAGTAGATCAACTAGCTAAAGCACAATTGTCGGATAACAATCCAATAACATTGAATTCCCTGATAATGATATCTTAAGCATATCTACACAATAGTGGTTGCTATACTTTGATGGCTCTTATACACATGGATTAGCTGTAGGAATCTTGTTTGTCTCACTACAAGGATACATAATTCCTAAATCCTACAAATTAATGTTCCCCTACACCAACAACACAGCTGAATATGAAGCATTGATCATTGGAATCAAGATAGTTGTTGAATGGAAAATCATGAAATTTCTAGTCTATGGTGACTCACAATAGGTCATCAACCAAGTCAAATAAAGAATGATAAGTTTCTGCCCTACAAGAGGATGGTGGATGATTTCAAAAAGTACTTTGTTGAGATCAAGTTTGTGTAGGTTCCCAAAATAGAAAACAAAGCTACAGATGCAATGGCCACCATTGCTTCTCTCTTGCAGATACCTGAACAACGAAGACATTATGAATTCATGGTAGAACAAGTGTCCAACCCAACCTATGAATATCAAGAATCCCAAGTGATATGTCATATTGTTGACCCTCAAATTTCCCTTTATGGAGAGATCCATACCTACTTGCAAGACAATACTCTTCCAATTAACTTATCTTGAAACCAAAAATGAAACTTCATTCAACAAGCAGCTCGCCACACTCTAATAGTTGATGTGATTTATAGACAAGGTTTGGATAGTACTCTTCTTCGGTGTCTAGAACATAATGAAGTTGAAATCGTTTTACAAGAGGTTCACGAAGGTATTTGTGGCACACATTCAAGTGGCTTAACCTTAGCTAATAAATTATTATGATTGGGGTATTATTGGTTGAATATGGAGAAAGAGTCATTTCAATATGTCAAATTCATAGAAACTTGATACATGCACTGACACAAGAGTTGCATCCTTTCATAGCTACATGGCCTTTTTGTCAGTGGGGGTTGGAACTTGTAGGTAAAATTCACCCCTCTTCCTCCAATGGACATAATTTTATAATCACAACCACAAAATACTTCACCAAGTGGATTGAAGTTGTTCTTCTAATCACCATCACTAGGAAACAAATCTCATCATTCATCCTAAATTATCTCATCTTTCGATATGATGTTTCTCAATTTATCATTATAGAAAATGGCTGACATTTTAAGAATCAAGATGTTCATGAGATCTGTAAAAGATTCCATATCCAAAATTGGTTTTATGCACCTTACTATCCCCAAGGGAATGGCCAAGTAGAGGCCTCAAACAAGACTATCTAGAATATTTTGAAGAAAAACATTAATGAAGCTAGAGGTGATTGGCATGTTCAACTAAACCTGGCATTGTGGGCTTACAAAACCAGTATCCATACCCCAATAGGAGCAACACCCTATTCTCTAGTCTATGGATTAGAAGCTATTCTACCTATTGAGTTTGAGATAACATCCATGCATGTGTCACTTAAAGGAATGATTTTAGATGAGGATTACAGAGTATCTAGGCTACAAGAATTAGAACTGTTGGATGAACACAGACAACATGTAGTTGATCAACTAAAATCTTATCAACAAAGGATATCTAGGAGCTACAATCACAGAGTAATACCTAGAGAATTTTAGGTGGGTGACTTAGTCTTAAAATAAAATCCCTATAATCAACAAGATCGAGAGAAGAAGCGGAAATTTGAACCTAAATGGCTAGGTCCCTTTGTTATAGTATCAGTATTTTGATCATGAGCATATAAGTTATCCACACTAGAAGAGGATCTGTTTGATGAACCCTTCAATAGCTTGCATCTCAAAAGTTTTTACACCTAGCTCATCTGGTGCATTGGTAAATGTCCTAGAAAAATGCCAAAAACATCATAAAATGTCCTAAAAAATATACAAAAAAATAAAATAAAAAAATGTAGGGTATGTGCAAGATCATGATGGGCCAAAATGTGGCAATATAATGGGTATATGTAGGGTATGTGGTTGATGACTTCTTTTTTTCCCAAAATTGATGAAATGAAAAGGGTCTTTAAAGGAGATTCTCAACTTTCCACCAATATAAATTATGCTTTACTTTGAGATTAATAAATAATTATTATTCATTTTCTATTTGAATTACGACTAAAGTCTTGATTAATAGGATGATTGAAAAACATCTATAGTTTTCAATTGGTATCACATTTTTTGAATCTGAAACATGTGTCATTCTATGCTTCACATTCTATAGGAATTAAAAAAAAAAAATTGAATTTCATGAAGTTTTGACCAAGTTAAGGTGGTCAGACATATGAGTTTTTATATTTTTTAAATTTTTAATAAAAAATTCATAATTAATTATTTACTCCAAAAAAATTACAAAAATATGCATCACATTAGGAAATGAGTCCTCTACTTATATCTAAAATCTTATAAAAAATATTATCATTTTATTGTGGTTAGGGTGGTTAGAAAAACACCTACTTATTTTTCCTTGAAATTTAAGTACTACTGCATTGAAATTTAAAATTTTCACCAAATAGATTTTAAAAAAAAAAAACCTAGTATTTTAGAAACTACGTTCAATTTGATACAGATTCTATTCTTACATATTTTTGAAATAATATAGATAACTTATTCAAATTTTGATGTCTAGTTTCCTAACTCTAATTTTTCTAATTTTTTTGCCACTTAAGGGCCTATTTTTTCCATGATGATCCTACACATACGTAGCAAAAATCCAAAAAAAATAGAAAAAAGATTGAAAATAGTAAAGAAAAAAGATTGTCCTTTAGTGCAAACCACTTCAGTGGTCCTTTGGGAAAGTACCTTGGTGAAAACCTAGCAAATAGGTGCCTTGTGTAAAATAAACACTCTCCATCTATCTTGGACTATGTGACTTGTTTTGCATCATTCATCCATCTTGCTTCCATCTATGCATTTGTCACACTTCCATGTTCGCATCATAGCATGATCCAGTGTTTGTATCATGGTATCCCCTAGCATTACTTAGCCCATTCTAAAAATTAGTTTGTCTTATTGTATCACACTAGGGGGTGCGTCCTACATTCGACTGGATTCTTGTACATTCTCAAGGTCAAAAAATTGAAAATCCCAAAAACATTCAAAACATATCAAAATCCAAAACCATTCAAAACATGTCAAAATAAAAAATAGGTCAAAAAGTCAAGAGGTCAAAAACAAAGTCTTCCTTCAAACTACATCATCTCTGAGCTTTGAATGTAGACAAGGGTGATCTTTGATTATCCCCTGAGACATTTAAGTCAGTATTTTAAGTGTTCATTATGTTCATATTTTTGTCTTTTAAATCTTGGTCAGGTCGTCAATCGAACTATGTGGTCTCTGTGTGTATAATGTAGGAAAAGATAATTTTTTGATTAGCCTCCGAGGCCCCTAGGAAAGGTCTTTAGGTTAGGTCTTGGTCATCATGGTTGTGTCTCACCCTGGATTAGGGGAAAAATCCTACACTCACTAGGGGAAAATAAAATTTGAGCTTGAACCAATAGGCAAATAGTTGTTGTACCAATGTTACAAACACAAATTTCAAATGGATGATGATCTTTCTAAATCAAGGGTTTATCACATTAAACATGAAATTTCAAATTTTTCTACTTTGATTTTTGTTATCATATCTCTTGAGTCCTTGATGATGTATCAAACTAGAGGAGCAAGGAAGGAGTATGATTTTTCTTTGTCTGTTGTCTATGAGTTGATCATTATTACTATGTAAGTTGTCATGAGACATGCACTACAAAGTATCACCGATGACATTCTGAATTTGCATATGAAAAAGATTAACTCTTGTCTATTTACGTAAGTAATTCTCAGGTCATCTCGGTTTAATTATACTTAGATGCTTGCATTAACTTGCAATTTTAAAACATCATGAAAGTAGTACTCAAGTCATCTTGGTCTAAATTATGCCATCGATGCTTGTACTCACTTTGAACATTTTAAAGGTCCAATGATGATAAAGAGCATGAAAAATTGGTTAATATGAATGACAATTTTTTAATATTCGATTTGCATAGTTAGACTACATTCATGTTAGTATTGCATGTGTATTTATAGGTTTTTTCACTGCTGAAACAATTTCACAATGGTGTCATCTCTATTATTAATTGATTGATTACATTGGACATTAACCAAAAGCACATCATTCTCATTTAGTTTCACATATGTTGCATCATCATTTTCATATGTTAGAAAACATTCTCATCTCATTTACATTCATGCATTCCATCATAATATTTTCCTCAAAAAATACAAAATAAAATAATAAAGGAAATACATTGCATATCATTTCCAAAATCAAAATCGTGTCATCCACTACACTTAAATAAGTGAGTCTCCTCAGATTTCCAAGAAAGTTGGGAAATATGTCAGAGTTATAAAGCTTAAAAGATCAATCTACTGTAGTCTTCCCAAAACTTTTGGAAGTTGGACAAACTCACTTATTCAAGCTTAAGGCCTTGAACATTTGAAGTCATGCACATTCAATCAAATGTATATCGACATTTAGATAATAATAAATGTTGCATATCATATATCATTAAAAAATTTATAATGTCCAAGTGTACAAGGACATCCAAAAGTAGGATTCATGAGATACATCAAAATCCAAAAGGGCACTATATCATGGGAAATACATCCTCAATCTCATAAAAGGTGTATACACAATGTCCAAGGAACATCACAAAATGCTATGTTAAGTTCCCACCAGATGTTGTTGCTCTCATGGAACTAGTACCTCCTCTACCCAATAGACCTACACCTAGATCTCTCCTATCTCCAACCAATGGTTGTGTGACACCAATTCTAAGATTTCGAGAATGAGATCTACTAGAACAAGACTATACAAAACTCTCCATCACTCAAGAGGCACCAACTCATGATATTTACCTCTGTAAAACTACAACTCTTGAGAAATGGGTCGGATCTCTCTGAAGAAATCCTCTATACCTATAGATGGTGTTTTCTATTGTATCCTCTAAGCAATGGCCTCAACCTTCTCCATCTGGTTTCTAAAGGCATCCCTCTTTAAAGTAAGTATGATCATCTATGCTTGCAACTACTATATCTACTACTTGTATGTCACTCTATTAGTCATCAAAATATCAATCTATACTTGACACTACACTAACTCATCCTAAAGGGACACCATCTATGCTCGATCCTACGCTATCTCACTCTAAAATGACTAAACCTATGCCTTCAAAGATGCTATCTATGACGACTACTAATGAGAGGGTATCCCAATTCGAATCCTGGGAAGCACCACTTGAGCTATGATAACACTCCTCCTGCACCTTGGAACTACAAAATCAAATGGATGACTATCATCTACACCATCACTCTCCCCACCACCCACTGCACCATCATCACTCTCCCCACCACCCATTGTTCCATCATCACTCTCACCACCACCCTTTGCACCACCATCACCCCTGCAACCACCCTTTGCACCACCATCATCACCTCTACAAACACCCTCCCGACCATCATCACCACCCTCGTCATCTCCTCCCTCTCCATCAACTGGCGGTATTGGCTCCTTTGGATGAGTAAATATAGTAAAGGGATGTGTGTGGAAGAACTCTAAATAATCCTTGGTCATCCCAACATCTGTAATATATGGAACATAATCCCATAAACCTGGTGTCAAGGTATAGTACTCTATCAAAGTTGTATCATATGATACACATGGGCCCCACTCTAAAACATCCTATCATCACCATGCATAATGGGAAACTCCCAATGACATCCCTTGAACTCATCCAAATTGTCGACATACTCGCAGATATAGGTATCATTCAAGCACAACATGTGTCTACCCAATCAAATAGCAGGATAAGAACATATATGGCATAGTTGATCTTCTAGCCACAGCTCACAATCCAAGTACAGGTGCCATGTGACAGTCTCCAAATCATCTAGAGCACACCTCCAATAGGCAACCTTTCCTAGCTTATGCTGGACATTTGGACCACTATAAGTGAAAACATAGGGTCTCCCTGGTTGTCAATGTCTCTCTCCTATGCCCAAGTTTGCAGTAATGTGATGCCACATGACAGGCTCATTGCCCCATAATAAATAACCTCATGCAAATCTTGATATAGGTGGGCTAACATACATGAGCCCCATACATACCTAGTACCATCAAGTGTCATCTGCGATAGTAGATGCCCCCAACCTACTGAAAATTCCTTTGACTTATGATCAGGAAAAAGGAATCTGCTAATGAATCTAGAAAGTACACATGGCAAAGGATCATATCTGCTAATCATCTTTGTCTAAGGAATCCATCAGCAAGTAACATGATCATCTCTGCATAACCTCCGTAATGCAGCTATCCCGCCTTGCTCTATCTTATCATACACCACTATCTCTCCCATCACTGGGATCTGTAGAATATGATAAACATCCTCTAGATTCATAGTCATCTCTCTAGTCAGTAAATGAAACATGTTATGTTCACTATGCCATATCTCTACCAATGTTGTCAATAAACCTTTGTTGATTCTATATTGTGGAATATCTAACAAGTCAACCCACAATGGGAGATAATCTCTAAGTCAATTGAGGACAACTAGTGGACCATGTTACAGGTCTTTGAGAATCACTCCCAAGATTGGAGTACATCTCCATCTCCCTAGTCATGAACAAAAATCAATCAATCAATTTCATGTTCAATCAAGATTATCAGTCAATCAAGCTAATGTGCAGTCATTCAAATCAAATCAATCAGAACAATCAATATCTCAATCAATCAACACATCGTTCCTCACCTATCATGAGGATGATCTAGTATCAATCAAACTATCGTTCCTCGCCTATCATGAGGATGATCTGCTATCAATCAAACCATCATTCCTCACCTATCATGAGGATGATCTGTTATCAATCAACTGATCATTCCTCTCCTATCATGAGGATGATATGCTATCAATCCTACCATCATTCCTCACCTATCATGAGGATGATCTTCTATCAATGAAACCATCGTTACTTTCCTATTGTTTAGGATGATTTTCTATCAATCCTACCATTGTTCCTCACCTATCATGAGGATGATATTATATCAATCCTACTATCATTCCTTGCCTATCATGAGGTTGATACAACACTAGTTCTATCATTTGATTCTCGCCTATCATGAGAATAAAATCATCACGAAAAACATCAATAAAACACTACACATACCACAATCTGATTGAAATCAATCCAAAACATGATAAACTGACAAATCCTAGGCTTCAAGGACATCTTGCGAACATCACCCGAGGGTTTTCTGCAATCAAACCCCACAAAAAGGGTCAAATGACAAGCTAAACCACCTCAAACCAACAAAGATGAAAACTTTCCAAGGAAACAAGAGGCGCCATTTGGGACCCCAAAGGTGCCAAAACAAAGTGTGCAACTCAAAAAAGGGTTTTCAAGGCTTACAAGAGGTGCCCTTTGGGACCCCAAAGGAGCCAAAACAATGTTTGGCATCTCAAAACATGGATTTCACCCTTACAAGAGGTGCCACTTGTGACCCCAAAGGCACCAAAATAGTGTTGGAGGCCCAAAAACATGGATTTCACCCTTGCAAGTGGTGCCATTTGGGATGCCAAAGGCACCAAAACTCTCAAATGGCATAAAAAATTGAATTTCAAGCTTTCTAAAGGTGCCATTTGGGACCCCAAAGGTGCCAAAACTCTCAAACACACTCAAAAACACTTCAAAACAACAAAAACATCATCTGAATGTGCAACAATAACATAAAATGAGCTAAAAGACCTATCTACGATGTTCAAAATACCATTAAAAGGAAAGAAAATGACTAACAAAGAGGTTTCTCATAAAGCGTACCATAGTTCCAGAGGCAACAGGCTGATTAGGTTGGCGAAGATGCTTGAAATAATACTTGTGGTATGGGATCACCATCTTCCGCTAAGCTCTCCACTCTTCAACTTCTCCAAACTTCAAATGTGCAAATGAATCCCATTTTAACACTTTTTACCTTTTCAAGGGTAAAATGGAGGGAATTATGGTGGGATTTATCTCTCATTTTTACCAAAAGGGAGTGGTAATTAATCAACACTATTCCAAGCAAGAGCTTGCAATGACATTTTGAGAGATAAATCATCTCTGACATCAAAATCTTATTGAATCAACATTGGATCATCATCATAATCATCACAACACTTCATTTTATAATCAATATTGAATCTTATTGATAAATCATTGGATCGCCTCATTCCAACATTTCATTTTAACATCCCCACATTCATCGATTTATCTCTCGAGGGGGCACATATCCATCAATACCCAAAAGTCAAAAGTCTACGACATTGTCTGGGGCATCGAAATATGACATCAGCTAGGGCATTGAAATCTTTTCTGAGCATCGACATCAAAATTTTCTTTGAAACAATGTGTAAAAACATTACTTCAAAGAGGGGAAAAGTGTATACACCTGAAAATGGTCATCATATTCAATTAATTAAATACAACCTATTTGATTAATGCTTCAATTACATATAAATAAGGTCTTACTTTATTTATATTGTTCACTCTTCTTTTAATTCTCCAAAATTGCATTCTTCTAAATAATTAAATAAACAAAATACCTTAAACGTGTTTATTTAATTAACCTTCCTTAATCCTGATTAAGAATTAGAGCACATTTCTACAACTTTTTGTGTGCCACCTCATAAAGGTCACATGAAAATAAATAAGCCTAATTATTAATTAGAATTATCCTCACACTTCCACCAATAAGAAAAAGCACATGGCTTTATTCGCCCACACTTCCAACAAATTTGGAGCACATGGGTCTTTGTTTCACAGACTTGGGAATCCCATACATTTGGCATGTTTCCAATTGGTCAAAGGATTCCCTCCACACACATGGAGTGTTTTCCTTGGTCAAGGGGACAACATCCTAATTCCTTTCATCTCCACCATCTATTATTTCTCCTTTGAATCTAGACCATTGATAGGTGTCACCTCACAAAATGCTTGAGAAACCCTATAAATACACCCTCTTGCCTTAGCATTTATCATCCACATTTGAAGTAAAGTTACTATGCAGGTTTTTCTTAGGATCTTGGAGCTTTCATGGAGTCTTATAATTAGTTTTCATATCATGTGTTACTTTTCATTCTCATTTTAGATTACTTAATTACATCATAATTGCATTTTAGATTAGTTTTCTTTTTTGTTGCATTTGAGCATATGCATAATCATGAATAGTTCATTTTAGTTTCATATCATCTCACTCATCTCCATTTTTTCACTTATCATAAACATTATCCTTTTCATCATTTTGTTTTATTTAGAAGCATACCATGAATCCTTCCCGCACACATTTGCACATAGAAATAATCTTAGCTTGCATATTCAGCATCAAATCTTGTTTTCTAGGTTGTCATTTTAACAACCATTGTGCCCATAGAAATCTAAGGGCCGAATGGTTTAATAAATCCCTAGAAATAGAGGACAATGAGATGTATTTGAAAGATTTGATTGTATTATTAAATAGAGTAGTTTTACTTGCTTCAAACTTTGAATGTAAACCATCTCATTAAGGTTTGTGTTGAGGTTAGATCTCTCCACATTCGACACATGCATAGTTTGAATATTAAATTGCAATGTGATTAATTAAATAACCTTTATAAGATTACTTAATTAATATTTTCATAATTTAACAAAGTTTATGTGATCTATTTAAAAATTATTGCAGTTTATTTTAGATACAACATGATGATTAAGTATGTTATGCTAAATTAAATGATGTAACTTATCATAACACGCTAAATGAATTTGAATAGTATGAAACCTAAAGTAATTATAAAATAAATTAAATAACCACTTTAGTGTTCTAGACAGACATGAAATTTGTTTGTCAAGAACGAAGCAATGTGAAAGCATATAGGATATGACCCAATAGATTTAACAACACTACTTATCATTCATACTATTCAAAAAGGGACTAGACATAATACCGACGTAGATGTGCAACATTGATAGGGTCTTTGAGGGGTGTACCCTTTAGCTCGGTTAAGTTGTAAATGTCAGATCCATAAATTGTATTGATTATATAGGGTCCTAACCAATTAGGGCTGAATTTTCCTTTTTCAACATAATCGATAGTAGTGTTTCATTGATTTTCATATAAAACTAAATCACCCTTAGTAAATTTCTGATGGATGACATGGTTATCATGTTTTTGCTATAATTTCTTAGTGTAAGCTTGGAGATGCTCGAGAGCATTGATACACTATCCATCAATCAATTCAAGATGGATTAATCCTTGTGCCTTATAAGTGTTATTATCAACAAGACCTTGAAGAGAAATCCTTAATGTTGGGCTTTTTAATTCCAAAGGAATGATTGCCTTGGTACCATAAACAAGATTATAAGGTGTAGTTCCTGTAGAGGATCAAACACTTGTTTGATAGGCCCATAGCCCATATGGTAATTATGTGTACCAATCTCTGTGATGTTGGTTGAAATTTTTCTTGAGGACTTGTTCTAGAATCTTATTAGTTCTTTTAGCTTGACCATTAGATTATGAGTAGAAGGGTGTTGAAAAATGATGTTGGATATGAAAGGTGTCCAAGAACTTCTTCACATCATTATTTTTAAATGGCATTCTGTTGTATGAAATTAATGTGGAAGGAAGTCTAATGTGAGTAATAATGTGTTCCAAGATGAAATGACATATCACATCAGTAATGGTGGAGCAAATAGGAATAGCTTCTACCCATTTTGTAAAACAATCGGTTGTCATAATGATAAATGCATGGCCAACAGAAGATGGTGGTGAGATTTTTCCAATTAGATCCAATCACCATATTGAGAACAACCAAATAGGAATTTGGGCATGGAACTCAAAAGAAGGAGCATGAATCAAATTTCTATGTTCTTGACATTTGTGACATCACTTAACATATGCATAACAATATTTTTCCATATTTTTCCAATAGTATCCCATACAAAGGTTTTTTTGCACTAAGGTTTTTCCTCCAAAATGACCTCCATAGATGCCCACACAAGCCTCTTCGAGTGCCATATTTATTTTGGAAGCATTACGACATCTAAGTAAAATTTCATTAAAGGATCATCAATATAACACATCAGCAAGGATATGTATTTGGTGGCTAACTATTTTAAATGAGCTTAGGTGTTGTTTGTTGTAGGATTGGGAATGGTACCATATTTTAAATAATTATATATGGCATCATACCATGCACCTGAGTTATCCTTCATTAGTGTTAACTCGTCTTCATATTTATCATTGATTGAGGGTGTCATGATGGGATGATCTTTGAACGTAACATCCTTTAAAGGGTCTTGAGGAGATATAAGAGAAGGAACACTTTCCATTGCATCCACATGCCTATTATATTTTTGTGGGATGTTATCAATGGTGAATGAGTCAAATTGTGCCAACAAGTTCATTATGAGATCCTTATATGCCAAAAATTTGTCATGTTTAACTTGATAGTATCCATTTATTTGTTTGATCACTAATATTGAATCACCAAAGATCTTAATATCTTTGATACCCATGATTAAAGCATCACGTAATCCAACAATTAATGCCTCATATTCAGCTGTGTTACTCGTACATACAAAATTCAATCGATATGACAAGGGAAGAGGCTTTTTGGTGAGTAGAATTAATATAACCCCTGCACCAGAGCCTGTTCTACACTTGGATCCATCAAAATATAACTCCCATGTAGAAACCTTTGTTGGCAACACACTATCATCAGGAAAAGAATCATTCTTGGGTAGTGCCAAAGGAGAAGGAGCATCAACTAAGTGGTTGGTCAAGGCTTGACCTTTAATTTATTTTGTGAAACAAACTTAAGGTCAAACTTAGTCAACAACATAACCCATTTAGCCAAACATCCTGATAATTCTAGTTTGTTAAAAATATGTTTGAGAGGATCAAATTTTGTCATGACTTGCATTTCAACATTTAGTAAATAATTTCACAACTTACTAGTAGTGAACACAAGAACCAAACATTGTTTTTCAATTGGTGTGTATCATGTTTCATAATCAATTAAAATTTGAATGATGTAATAAACAAGATGGTTTTTTCCATTATCATCTTGTTGAGCCAATAAAGTGGTAAGAGCATGGGAAGATATGGCTATGTAAAGGATGAATGGTTTGTTTGGCATAGCGGGTTGTAAAATGAGTGGAGTTTCAAGGTATTCCTTCAAGCTCTCAAAGGCATGTTTACAATCCTCATTCCAATCAAAATGTGCATCCTTCTTGAGGAGATGTGTGAAAGGTAATGTTTGATTAGCTAAGGAGGTGACAAAATGACGGATGGCTTGGATTCTTCCTTGTAACGTTTTCAATTGAGAAATGTTCCTAGGAGGTGGCATGTTTATGATAGCATCAATTTTCTTTGTGTCCACCTCAATGCCTCTGTGAGATATGATAAACCCCAAAAATTTTCCACCATCTACTCCAAAGACACACTATTTTGAATTTAGTCGCATGTTGTACTTATGCATCCATTCAAATATTTGTCAAAGGACATTCACATTGTCTTGTCTTGTTAAGGATCTGGCGAGGATGTCATCAACATAATCTTCCAAGATTTTATGTATGTAATCATGAAATATCAATGTCATTGCTCTTTTATAAGTTGTGTCTGCATTCTTTAATCCAAAAGGCATCATAATCCAACAAAATGTTCCCCAAATAGTTGTGAATGTTATTTTATATTGTGGGTTAATAAAGATTTGATTATAACCAGAAAATCCATCCATGAATGAAAAGAAAGCATGCCCAACAGTTGAATCCACTATCATGTCAATATTAGGAAGGGGAAAATCATCTTTTAAAAAGGCTTTATTCAAGTCATGAAAATCTGTACATATCCTAATACAATTAGCAGGTTTAGCAACAATGCCAATTTTTGAGATCCAAGGAGAATAATCAATAGGACAAATGAAACCTGCATCAAGGATTTTTTCAAGTTCTCTTTTAACATGCAAGGCTATCTTAAGATTCATTTTCCATATCTTTTGTCGAATAGGCTTAGCATTGTTAACAAGAACAATGTTTTGTGTTATTATCTTTGGGTCTATTTATGGCATATCTAAATATTTCCAAGAAAAAAAAATAGGAAAGTCATGAAGCAAGGTTGTAGTACATCCTCTTGTTCTTCATCATCAAGGAATTTCCCAATATTAATGATATTATCTTTATCATTTATGTCCATTGGTATATCAATTGTATCTCCTAAGGGAAGTACATTAGACTTAGGAGATTCAGGATCATATAGTTCCATGCTCATGTTTGCTCATTAGTATCAATATCTTTTTTCTTAGTACTTATCACAGTGTAGGTAACTTTTCTCTTGGAACAAGATGTCGTAGAAGAAGTACCTAACATTTGTTTCAAGGCTTCATCACTTTCAACATACTCCCATGACGGTGGTGAATCGATATCAAGGAATTCAGGATGCTTTAGTATAAGATTGATTCCTGGTTTACATTTAATGGTGTTGATATTTAGCAATGGTCATTGAGTTGCTTTTGTTTCTTTAGAAAAAGAATATCCCAAACCAGTGTTTGTCTCTTGTGTGTTAGGTTCTATAGGAACTCGAATGCCTTGTTCATTCTTGCCACATCCTTTACCATTGTATCCCAATTGTTTCATAAGTTCATAACCTCTCCCATAAATTCTTTCCATTTCCTTCAGGTTAGGTGGTTGTTGATAATCTATCTCATCAAAATTTGTAGTGTATGTTGTATTTTCTTCCGAAGTAGATGAGATAAATGCTTGGGAAGATTCTTCTAAATTCTGAGTCGAGATAACTGTTGGATGTTCTTGTTTTTTGTCCTCTTTGTGCATGATTATGTATTCATCCATAAATAAAGGTGTGAATTCTAACGTACCCCAATCATCAACTAGTAATTTAGACATTGGTTCTTCTTCTTGTTTATTGGTCTCAAGAGGTTCTATGTGAGATGTTGGAATTAATGTGTTCAGAGGACTTGTTGTTCCTTTTTCAAGTTGTAAGCAACTTTCAGGCTCAGGGTCTATTTCAACTTAATAAACTTTGTTATTATGGACATATTTCATTATTCAATGAAGGGTCGAAGGCACCACATGCTTCTCATGAATCCATGGTATTCCTAAAATAAGATTGTACCCAAGCTCATAGGGCATGACATGAATAGGATTTTGCAAGGTATCCATTTTTACTGTGATAGGTAAAGTGATTACATCAAGAAGTTGCTTTGTACTATTGTCAAATCCTCTAATAGATAAGGAATTAGGTTTTATTTACAATTTATCCACACGTAATTGATCTAGGAGCTTTACAGTGCACACATTAAGGGAAAAGCCATTGTCAACAAGGGTTCTTTTGATGCCTATTCTATTATATTAAGAAATTATAATAAAGGCCTCATTTTGCTTCCTTAATTCTAATAGAGGGAGCTCATGTTGATGAAAGGTAATTTCTACATTGACTATATTCATTCCTTGTATAAGAGTTGTGACATCATTTGCATTTGTACCAAGTGGAACCACTATTTGTTGCAATGTTGTTTGGATAAATGAGGATCTTGGGAAGCAAAGATGGTTTTCAATTACACTTATAATGGATGGTTTTCGCCAACAAGGAAAGAAATGCAAATACTTTCAATATAATACAATATTAGATACATTTTATTAGTTAAGAACTTAATAGCCTACAAAGGTATGTCCTACCAATCAGTGTGCTTTTATATTCATAATTGCAAATTTATAATCACATGTTTTCAACATTTTTATTTGATATAGGTTGTTTTTCTTGGAAATTGCATATTTTCTCCTAGAATATTGCACAATTCGAGAGACATTTTTGGTATGTAATATTGATCACTTTAGGCATTAAAATAGTTCAATTCCCCTATTTTTCATTTATTTATGTGTATATGTTTGGTTTCTTTTATCCACCAATAATTGTAGTCCAAGAGATGACATCTCTTTGTAGAATACTATCAAAAACTTCACATGCTTTCTCTATGCTTCCACATTTTGCATACATGTCAACCAAACCAGGCTAATGGGGACTTCTACAAAATGATTGTAAGTTAATATTTAAATTAATATTACAATGGTGCAACTGTTCAAATTTGAAATTAGAATTAGTACCATTACATTTGGGAATATTCTCATTTGTATTTGTTAAATGGCAGGTAGATGCTTATGAGGCAAAGAAACAAGATTTGATGGTAGAAAATGCTGATTTGTGGGTTTTGCTATGGTTAATGCAGGTGATGTTTTTATATGGTTATGCAATATTTAAAGTTTCATTATAGTCGTTGATATATACAAAAGATGATAACATTTATAAGTATAGCACTGAGAAAAAATTGAAGTACATGTTATCTAGATAGTAAAAAGTTCATGATTGGTTTTACATACATGAAAATATATGACCAGAAATAGTTTATACCTAGTATAGCTATAGATTCTTAAGCACTAAAGGATCTGATACCCAGATCCAATATTCCTTAATGAGACCAAAATTTATGGATGTAATTACATGACAACAAAACCTTCCACATTTAGCCTCCTCAAATGGTAATTGTTACATGGTCATAGCCTTAGTTTGGATTCCACCCCTTTATTTCATGTGTCTATATGGGAAGGGAATTTACAATTTAATAAATATTTAACTATCCACCATAATTTCATAATATCTGACAAAAATATACTTTTTTTTATGCTTTGATGGATGTACATACCATGTCCAAAGCTCCCATTTTATTACAAGTAGGGAGTAGGCTGGAAAAGGTTGTAGAATCAAGCTTTACACCTACCAATTGCATTTGCTTGAAAGTTTCTAAAGCCTTTTCAACAAATCCATTTTGTGCATATCCTACAATATTGCAATCCATAGACCACATTTGTTATAGGGATACTACTATGTATTGTCTATGCATTGATGGATATTCATATCTTGTTTCAAAGATCCCATTTTGGCATAGGCAGGAAGGATGTTGGCAAAGACTGTGGAATTTGGCTTTACACCTGCAAATTTTATTTGCTTGAAAGTTTTTAAAGCCTTTCCACCAAATTCATTTTGTGCATATCTATTGTACATGTGCTTAAGCTATATGAAAAAGGTGTATATACAATTTGAGATCAATTGATAAGCTGAGACATGTAATGTTGATTTGATTTTCATTTTACTTAAGATATAATTTTGTTGTGTTGCTCAATTTTGTAATTCAATAATTGGGATTCTCAATGATCTTGTATAGTCAAATTGTATGTGATAGAAAGAAATTAGGTATTCATGTCGATTAGTTTGACAATTTGAATGATCTTCAGTTCATAAGTACATAGTGATAATTTTTTACAAATAATATAATTTCTTATTGCATTTATCACAAAAAAAGGGCCTCTTTTGAATGTAGTAGAGGATACAGAGAGTGAAACATTGGCTAATTTGATCTTTGAAATTGATTATTTTTTACTAAATTGATAATGTTTGAAGTTTTTCTCTCTTTCTTAGATGTTAAGTCTAATTAATAAGTTTAATGTTGTGTTGTAACTTGCAGGTGAGTATGTTGATATGATAAAGGCTAGCATTGTTAATCTTCTAAAAGTTATCAGAATTGCATTAGTTGATGTAGAAAGGTAAAACTATTTATTTTTATTATAATTAGTGGAACTTGCAACTATAATATCTGATAAAAATCTACTTCCAAATATGCTTTTGATGGATGTTCATATCCTCATCCAAAGCTCCAATTCACACACAGGAAAGAAGGACACTTTCAAGTGTATCAATTACAAATTTAGAATCAATAATCCAACTATTGATTAGCTATTTAGGAATAAGGTAGTTGTATATCACTAATTGAATATTGTCTATTTTTTTGTTGTCTTGCATGAATTCATCTTTTTAAAAATTGTAAGAGATAACTAGGAAACATTATATCTAGCGCCTAAGTTTAGGGCGCCATAGTTGGAAAAGGAAAAGAAAATGTTTGAATTTTTTCCTTTGTATTATTTGACTTTTTCTAAATTTTTGATGTGCAAATTTTGAAACTTTATTTTCAGGCTGCAACTCCAAATTGGAGAAGTGAAAGTTGAATACTAGCGAGGAAGAGTTTGGAGGAGTCGAAACCAATAGTGGTGGGAAAGTTATGGATTTTCAAGGGGATTAAATGGGTCAAGCCCCTATAGGAGGTCATTTCCCTTCCAAAAGGACTACAGTTAGGGAAGGGGAAAATAGTATATGAAAATAGGATTATTTCGTTTATATAGTGTCTATAATTTGTACACTGTCATTGAGACATTGAATGTAACCAATGAGATTTTTATTTTCCAATGAGGCTTAATGAAGTAAATTTTTAGTGTGGTTTTTTCTCCAGTTATAAATATTGTGTTGTGGCTCCTCTTGATTTGTAATTTTTTTGTGTTTGTGTTTGATCAATCATATTTGCTCAAGCATTTTAGTCTTCATTTCATGGCGTTTTTTAATATTTGACTAGCTATCATACTTGAAGTTTATATGCATAAATTTTTGAGGATTAATTAAGTTAGATTTGATTTGTAATGACTAAATATATGACTAAATAAATGACTACCATGACTAAATAAAGACTAGTTAACAACAATCAATGACTAAATTAATGACTAAATATGAATAAATTGTTGATCAATACCTACAACCAAAAATAAAATTTAGAAATCCATTGTATGTAAAATAATTGTAGTATTTAAAATATTTAAAACAATATTTAAGAAAATGAAGCTCTGCAACGGTCATGGCGGAATGCAACGGTCGGAAAGGTTTCGGCATGGGGGCAGAGGTGGTGAGGGACCCAATGTGAACAGATCAGGGAATCTTGAGCATGTTTGGAGGAAAGATCGATGGGCCCAACCATTGTCTATGGCTTTGAATGGTCGCTTTCCGGAGGGTTCAAGTCACGGGCAATTTTCACAAAAAGCTGCAGGACTTGCAAGGGGAAGGAACAAGTATGGACAGTACTGCAACGAAGAATTTCGCAAACCTAGGCAATAGCAGGAAGCAAAAATGGGTCAAAATGTTTCACGAAAGTTTTCCAAATCTAGGTATGGAAGGGGGGAAATGGAATGGAAAAAAAAGATGCCCTCGACCAAGGAATGGGAGGAAGTACGGGAAGATAGGTCAAAAGGTGGAAAAGGGAATCTTGGCTCTTCCTGGCCCAATGAAACAAAAAGCGGTAGAACTAAAGTGGTAATCAGTTCCTCAAAAATGCAAGTGGAAGTTTTGCGGTTAGAACAGTTAGGTTTGTTTGGTAAATGGTTTGGGAAGACTCTTAACTGGGAATACTTAAAAAAATGGTGGAAAGAATGATGGGACTCAGATCTGCAATTCAAAATGCTTCAAAATGATTTCTTCATGGTAATATGTCCTACCAGAAATATCAGAGACTAGATTGTTTGTGGGGTTTGGGTATTAGATGGCTACAGTTTCTACTTAAGGAAATGGTCAGTGGGTTTTGATCCATTGACACGTGTGTTAGAATATCAACAAGATTGGTACAGTTTACCAAATCTTCCTATGGAATATTGGGCTCCACTTATTCTCGAGGAAATAGGGAATCAGTTGGGTACCTTTGTCTATGCTGAAGAAAGGAAAATAGCCAAGAAAAATCAAACATATGTGTGCATTTGCGTGGAAAACAATGTAGAAAGGATGATCTGGAGTGAGATTGAACTGATAACATATTATGGATCTAGGATCCAAAAGTTAGAACAGGATTCTTTAATGCATAAAAACTTGGTTCGCACCCTGGCATGCAGGGTAAGCAATAAAGAGGTGGGAAAATCAGTTTCGATGGAAACCCCCACTCCCTTAGTGAATCTTCGAACATCTTCTCGAATCTCTGATGAAACCCTAATCTCGTCTAAGGGTGTTTTCAAAAAGCCGAAGTCTTTAAACACTCGAACTTCATCTGAAGCAAATGAGGAGTCTACGCATCCGGTCAATCTGGATGGTGCTTCTCCTAAGGGGCTTTCGATTCCTTCTTTGGAGGAGTGTGATGCCAATTTGGCATCTCAAGAAGCTTGAAAGGGGAGGGAGCTACAGTTTGAGGAGCTTGAAGATAAAATCTCTGAGACCCTAGAAATCATTGGGGATAGCTGTCTGAATGTTGAGTTGGATTCTTTGATAGAAGTCGAGAAAGAATTAGTGGAACTTGTGGAGGCAGCTAAAATGAAGTCTGGGTCATGGGAGGATGGACTTTGCCTAGATGGGACAGAGGAAAATTGGGAGCCAGACGATCAAGTAATGGCAGAATTGCTAAGCCCCTAATCCGGAAAAAAACGGAAGTTGACAAAGGAACTCCAGGAGGCGAAATCATGCTTAGGCATCCACAGACGGGATATTCTCAAATTAACTCCAGATTGTGGAGAACAAAAAAAGTGGGGAAGGATTCCTAATCAGGAGAAGAGAAAACAGGATGGAGAAGCAAATGGTCAACAAAAAATTGATACTATGATTAAAGTAGGGAAGGGTAGTGCCCTTCCTGAACAACAATGAAAATCCTAACTTGGAATGTTAGGGGCTTACATGCCCCTAACAAGTGGAACCTCATTAGGCGCCACATTGAAGTGTGTCAAGTAGAAATTTTTTTGCTCCAAGAAACCAAATTAGGTGGATCAGCATTGGAGATCTTTGGCAGGAAACTGAAGTTATGGAAATGGGCTAGTTCGGAGGTGGAAGGGGCTTCTGGTGGTTTGCTAATCATTTGGAAACCGCAGACAGTATTATTAGAAGTATTGAATTCAAGTCATCATTGGTTGGTTTGCAAGGTACGAAGCTTAATCTCGAATCTTCATTTCAATTTAATAAATGTGTATGGCCCCATGTTGTGTGTTCAGAAAAGAGTAGTCTGGCAAGAATTAGATGGTATTTTGCAAAATCTGCATCAGGAACCCATTATTCTAATGGGATATTTTAATGCCATTCTTAGAATGGAAGATAAGAAAGGGGGTTTCGGTAAATTCCTTTAGTCTCAAAAGTATTTCTATAGTTTTGTGGAGAGAAATTCGCTATTTGAAATCCCCATAAGCAATGGCAATTTCACATGGACGAATCGTAGAAAAGGGTTTGGTAGCATTGCGGAAAAATTAGATCGCTTCTTCTTCAAAGGAAACCTGAGCCTCTTTCCTTTTTCTTTAGAGAGCAAAATAAATTCTAGTACGGGCTCTAATCATCTCCCTGTTCAATTGATCTTTGATGGGGAAAAGGGTTTGGTCAGATGTCCATTTAAATTCGAAATGATGTGGTTTAAGGACCCCCAAGTGCTTGTGTTACTTGAAAAATGGTGGAATGAATGCCCAAGAGTGGGCTCAAGTCTTTTCAATGTGATCACAAAGTTAAAATACCTCAAGCAGCGTTTAAAGCAATGGAATAAAGCTTGCTTTAAAAAGATCTTCGAAGAGAAAGTGCAAACCGAGGTAGAATTAGCCTCTTTAGCAGAAGAAATTATGAAGTGTGGAATGAATGAATCTTGTTACATGAAAGAAAAGGTTCTAAACAGTAAGCTTAATGACTTACTTGCCAAAGAAGAAATTTTCTGGAGGCAAAAATCCAGAGAAGTTTGGCTAAAATCAGGAGATAGGAACTCGAAATTCTTTCACAATTCCACAAAATCAAGAAGGGAATTCAATAGAATTTCCTGTTTGAGAGGGGGAGATGGTAGGTTGATAGAAGATTTGGATGACATTAAGGTCTCAGCAGTAAAATACTTTCAGAATTTGCTTAATGACTAGGAAGGCTCAAACTAGCAAGCTCAAAATACTTTTATGCAATTTATACCAAAATTGGTCTCTCATGACCAAAAAAGTTCATTGAATGCAAAATTTTCTGAAGAGGAAGTGAAAGAGGCAATTTTTGGGATGTAGCCAGAAAAAGCTCTTGGTCCTGATGGTTTTCCAGCTGGTTTCTTTTAGAAATGTTGGCACTTTTTGGGAAAGGAGATTTGGGAAGCCATTGAAGATTCCAAACTGAATAGAAGGGTTTTAAAGGAAGCAAACAACACTCTCTTAGCTTTGATCCCTAAAAAAGAGAAACCTAAACATTGGGAAGACTTTTGTCCAGTATCGCTATGCAACACAATTTACAAAATTTTAGCCAAAGTTGTTGCCAACAGATTGAAGAAAATCCTCCCCTCTATTATTTCTAAGGAACAAACAGGCTTTGTCCCAGATCACTCAATTCTTGATGGAATAATCATTGCCCAAGAAGTTATTCACTCAATTCAAAAAATGAGAAAATCGGCTATGTTATTGAAATTAGACATCAGAAAAGAATATGATAGAGTGAATTGGAGATTTCTCTTTAAAGTTATGGAAGCCTTTGGCTTTCAAAAGGAATGGTTAGACTGGATCTTTGGGTGGGTTGCTAGTCTGAGATATTCTGTATTGGTAAATGGCTCCCCGGAGGGTTACTTCACTTCCTCAAGAGGTCTGAGATAGGGGGATCCGTTATCCCCCTTTCTGTTCATAATCATGGCTGAAGCTTTAGGGAGATCGATTGAAAACGCAAAGTTGTCTGGCTGGGTACATGGTCTGCAAGTAACTAGTAGTCTTCCCAACATCACTCATCAACAATTTGTGGATGACACAATGCTTTTTGGCGAAGCAATAGCAAAGGAGGTGAAAAGTTATAAAAAATTGCTTGAAGACTATTCTAAGGCTTCTGGGCAAGAAGTAAGTAAGGCCAAATCTGAAGTTTTTTTCTTCAACACAAACTGTCCCAGTGAGGTTCAAATTATATGAATTCTTGGTTTCAAAATGGGACAACTACCATGCAAATTTTTAGGCCTTCCTTTGGATAAAGGTATCAAAAGAAATAGTGCCTGGAACTCAATGGT
Source organism: Sequoia sempervirens (assembly GCA_007258455.2). Classification (NCBI taxonomy): domain Eukaryota; kingdom Viridiplantae; phylum Streptophyta; class Pinopsida; order Cupressales; family Cupressaceae; genus Sequoia; species Sequoia sempervirens. The sequence goes on from VDFB02263286.1 coordinate 289,710, forward strand.
TAACAGATGTAAAGATAAAATTTCTTCATGGAAGAACAGAGGGCTCTCTTGGGCAGGCAGACTAACTTTGTTGAAATTTGTGATCTCTGCCCTCCCTATATACATGTTGTCTTGCCTTCAATTATCTAGTGGTGCGAACAAATATTTAAATAAGGTAATGAAAGACTTCTTTTGGAAAGGCAACTGAGATAAAAAAAAAATTCCTCTCATAAAGTGGCAGAAGGTGTGTGAGAAGCGTGAAAATGACGGGACAGGTTTGAGAGATGTTTCAAGGCAAAATAAGGCTTTGGGGGCTAAACTTGCTTGGATTATTTATTCAAGACCTAATCTCAAGTGGGTAAAGATTGTCAGAGCAAAATACCTGGTTCATGATCCCAATTATTTCCTAGCTGCAAAAACTCTTCCTTCTGGTTCCCAGATTTGGAATTTTATCAATAACTGTAGAGAACTGATTTCGGACTTCCTCACGTGGGAGGTGAAGGATGGTAAGGAGGCATTATTCTGGGAGGACTCGTGGGAAGGCCACTATGCATTAGAAAATATCCCAGAACTCTCTAAAATAATGGAGAAGACCAAGCAAATGTGGGGTTCGAAAGTTAGGGATTATATAGACTTCTCAGAGGATGCGGAGGATGGTATCCTGAAATGGAAATCGGTGAGATGCTTGAATTTGGGTGTTCAAGAGACTAATTTTTTTGAGAGGGAGATGGTAAAGCGAAGAATTTGGTTTAGAATGGGAGAAGACAGATTGAGGTGGGATGCTGCTCCAAATGGGGTTTACTCGGCCAAGATTGGATACAATGCGTTATCAGTTTCAATTGAATCAAAATCAGAATTACCTCACAATCTTTGTTAGAACAAGGCATGCTTACCGAAAGCATGGATTTTCACTTGGGCGGCCGCACGGGGCAGAATTCTTACAGGTGACAGGTTTGTTAAACTGGGTTATCATGGTCCTACCAGATGTCCTTTGTGCCAGGAGGCAGAGGAAACTGTGAATCACTTACTTTTGAATTGCACATATACTCAACAGCTATGGTGTTGGCTACGTTCCAAATTAAGATGGTCCTCTACTCTTCCAGGCAACCTTTTGGGTTGTTTAAATTCTTGGCCAAGTTATGATCATTCTTCCATCTTTGGAGACCTCTAGAAAATGAGCCCTTCAATTCTGTTATGGGAAGTCTAGAAGGAAAGAAATAGACGACTTTTTCAGGATAAAGAGTTGTCCATCCCAAGGCTACAATGCAAGATTGAGGCTTGCATTGTAGAACTATTCAATTCTCAATCGCAGGAGAAAAACAAGAAACTTAATTTCACTAAATGGGATGCATGGATCATGAAACAATGGTTTGGAATCAAATCCCATCCATTGGAGTGTTCAAGCAAAGCTGCTTCTGCTGAACAATGTAATAAGACAAAGTGGATCCCTCCGGAATCAGGGTGGACCAAATTAAACTTTGATGGTGCTTCTAAACGGAATCTGGGTCCGTCCGGAGCTGGTTGCATAATAAGGTCTTGCAATGGCACAGTTTTGGGGAAATTAGCTTAGCCTCTTGTAGTTGGAACTTATAATGCAGCAAAATTTCAAGCCCTGCTTCTTGGTCTCAATCTAAGCAAAGAACTAGGAATTCAAAACTTGGTCATTGAAGGGGATTTAACAGTAGTCATAAATGCTCTAAGGACAAGGCAGATTCACAATTGGAAACTGGGGGTTTTTCTGGAAGCAGCCTTGGAATAGTTAAACAACTTTGAGCAAGTTATGTTAAATCACACTTTTAGGGAAGGTAATACTGAAGCAGATCAGCTATCTAATTTGGGAGTAATTGGTCCTGGCTTTAAAGATTGTCTGAAAATGTAATTCATTATGGGTGGATGGGTGGGCTCCCCCTCGCCCCTCACATAGGTGTTGGGTGTCCAGGGTGGACATGAGGTGGCAGACAGGATGGACAGGTAGCAGTTGGTTTGGCTTGTTTTAGTCACATCAATCCCTCTAAATTTGGCCAAATTCGGGTGATCCTTTCTTGTTTTATTGGCAATCCATTAGTTTGAAACTTCTAGTGTTGGTGCAGTGGCATGTTGGGCTCAGTTCCCACGGCGCGGCCTGGGTGACACGTCGGGCACGGATATCTTCGTTCTATCTGCAGACGTGTCGAGTGGAAATGGCCATTAATTGCATTCATTATGGTTCTTAGTTGGATGGACGAGGGCGGATTTTCTTCTCATGCCAAGGACAGTTTTTCTTCGCCATAATCTTGTTCCGTATACGATGTCTGACAGATCATTATTCAGGGTTTTTATTATGTTCATGAAGTCCGTTCCTAAGCATGGGCTCTGCATTTGGGTTTTTGTTTTTGTGTTTTTATTGCAGGGTGCAACTAGAAAATTCCTGACAATGGAGAGACAGTCGAAGTCGAAGTTCACCATTCTCATCTCGGCGAAAGGTCTGGAATCCTTCGGTGTCGATACTCCTATTTCATTAATGGCTACAGAGAGGCAAATTGCCTTTCATGAGATCACAGACCAGCGTTTAAAGCGCATCTTGCTCGTGGATGATCTGACATCGGTTGCTGCTATGAAGATGGTCCTGGGTAAAGGACACCTCGAAAGGAAAGAATTTGCCCACGAAAATGCTCAAATTTCATCTCGGTTTCTCACCTTGCTCTTGGATCTTGATACTCTGAAGACAGTGGCCAAGGAATTGATGGTTCGAATGTTCCGGGAGGACTTGCTTGGCAGCCTCGCAATGACTTTGAAGGCGGCTTTTATAGGTAAGGGCATCCCGCATCTTGCAGACCTAGGCTCTCTATTGGATTCTGATGAAGCAGTCAAGGTTTATCCTTTTCTTCTGGACCTCAAAGGACCCGCATTATCACGGCACTGAAAGCTTGCAGATGTAGCCATGGAGTTTCTGAAAAGAAAATTGAAGTTAGTGCCAGTGGAAGGGATGGACTGGGTCAAAGGTTTCATTTGCTTTGCAGAGGTAAACGGTTTCTGGTGAATTAGTGGGGTATTTGTAATTGCCCGTATGGTTTTTGCTAGCTCTTGTCTTGGTATTCTCTATATTTTCGAACTCGAGCTATGGTTTTTTGGATGTTGTGGAGGTTAGGCTATGTTTTATTTCCTCCGTTTCACTACTCTTCTGTTTTAAAACTACATGGAGTTCATCCTTGGTAGCTCTTTTTTGGCTGTCTGATAGTTATCATTGAAATATTTCCTACCTAGCAAACGACTGTAAATTTCTTTAAATATCTATGAAAAATATCACCTTACGGATCAAAAAAAAAAAATGACTAAATAAATCACTACTATGACTAAATAAATGACTAAATTAATGACTAAATCAATGACTAAATCAATGACCAAATCAATGACCAAATTAATGACCAAATCAATGACTAAATAAATGACTAAAATAGTTTAGTCATAAATTTGGTGGTGTTATAAATGACTACAAATAAACCACTAAAATAGTCATGTGGTCCTAAAATTAATGACTAAATAAATGAATAAAATAGTTTAATCATAAATTTGGTGGTGTTATAAATGACTACAAATAAACTACTAATAGTCACGTGACTAAAATTAGTCATTTATATGAAATTTTTAGTAGTTAATTTAGTCATATGTTGTTGTTTGTGTACTAGTGGGAGCATAGAATGATAATTTGGTGAATTTTGAAGAAGGTCCCAGAGGGATATATTTGCAGGAGTATTCTTAAGTTGCTCAATGAGATCATACTCCCTAAGGTGTGAATTTAAGCAAGGAGCACTAGGCAAGATGGGGTTTGGTAAAGGTAAGGGTGTTGGGTTAGATTGTTGTGGTTGTGGATTATTACTACTATAATGTGTGTAAGCAACAATATCATGCTTGAGTGGATAAAGGGTAAAATCAAGTTTAGGTGGAGGTTGAGGTTGATGTGAAGGTGGGTAAAGGACAAGTTGAGGTTGAGTTACGTTGAAATGTATATTTTTAGGTTACTCAAAACAAACCTTAGTGGATGAATTTTGTGAGATGAAGTCCTCAAGGGCTTCATCTAATATGTCAAAGTAATCACTACTAAAAGGTTTGGGAGATAAGTTATCATTGGCTAGTTTGGGTTTGTCATCACGAACCTTACTGGATGAACTCGGTGAGAGGAACCCTGGTAGAGCTTTGTCTAACTTATCCAAGTCATCACCACTAAAAGGTTTGGATGATATATTTTTCCTAAAGTGAAGCATTGTTTTGATTGTTTCATTTGATTTTTTAATGTTTTTGTTTGCATTTTTTGATGAATCTGATCTAAATGAACTAGGAACTAATCTTGAAAATGAAAATTGCAAAAATATAATGCTATCCATAATGGCCATGAAGTAAATGATGCTAATGTTAATGATTTAAATGTAACAGAAAATAACTAAACAAAAATAGAAAAATAACTAAAACAAATAGTAACTTAAGAAAATGGAAATAGAATTATGAAAACATTGATGCAAAATGTATATTGGGAAACGAAAGCCCGCATTTTGTACTCCATTTTTTGATAGAAACCTGGATCTGAATCTGCAAAACTACCAGCAAAATAAAGTATAAATTGATTTCTAATGGGGATTTTCCCTTGGTCAAACCCCTAATTCATGCTTAAACCTTGAAAGAGATAAAATATGCATAAAACCCTAGCCCTAAGTGTGTCTAAGACTATGAAGTTTGAAGATAAGATGCAACCCTATGCTAATATGCAAGAATAAGATGCATAAATAGATTTAGAACAATGCAAGACTCATTCTAAGAGACACTAAATCACATTATAAATGAATCTAAATGAAATTAAAACCTTCCTTAGGATGAAGATAGAGAGTGTGGACTCTTATTTTGGATTGCCCAACTACTTTAGCTCCTTCTATGGTTTTTCACCTAAAAGGAGAAAGGAATGGATGGGGTCCAAAATGCAAATATCTACACTCAAAGTTAATGTAAATGAGATTTATTATGTGTAATTATGATTTAATAATGCACTGATCTAAAAATAAAATGATTTAATGATGCTATTAAACCTAAGAAATGCAAAGTGCTGGAAAACACATTGTCATATGCAAATACACCTAAAAATGCAAGTAAATGATGAAATAACTAAATAGAACTAGAGAGGGGCACCTAGAATATGAAATCTAATGTGGAGAGATTCTGGAATCTTGAAAATTTGACTAAAAATGTTGATTGGGACACTTATGCCAAGTTGGATGACTTAGTCCTAGTTCTGGAAAAATTGCTCAGAAACCCATTTCAGCCAAATAGGTATCCAAATCTGTGAAAAACTCTAAAAAATAGGTTCAATGGGACTAAGTTTCCACTATTGGTGACTTAGTACACTTCTAAATTTCTAGAAATTTGAAAGTGGAAACGAAAGCCCTTGGTCTACACTTCAGTTCCTAATAGGTGTCGGCTTCTGAAACTTTTATTTTCGAGCCTAAAAGTGACTTTTTGTTGATATGTTGGATTTACAAGCAAGGAGAGCTCTTCAAAAAGTCATCAATTATCTTCAAACCCTCAGAGTCTCTAAATCTGCAAACACACAATGAAAGAGAAAGAAATGGTGAATGTTAGCGCATGGAGGTTTTCCTTGGTCAAACCCCTTTTTAGGTAACTAAACCAAATGAAGAAAGAATGTAATGGCGCATGCAACAATGGAGTTAATACCTTTCAATGATGTTTGATCTTGAATTTTTGCAGGAAAAAATGAAGAATCTTCCTTTGAATGTCCTTGGAAGCTATCTTGATGACTTGTAATGATAAAACCATAACTTGCTTGACTTGAGAACATGATGAATGATGGATGAATGATGATGAGTTATGAATTAGGTAAAATGAGAGGGAAAAACCTATATTTATACAAAATTATGTCCTAATTCCCAAAAATACCTCATCACAGGATGACCTTAAGTCTTAAGGAATAAAAACACGAAAGAAATTTAAATTTATTTTAATTTTTGAGCCAAATGGGACTAAGTTGCCACCAATGGCAACTTAGTCCAGTAGGGAATTTTTAAGTGGATGTTGAGAATTGTGATAATTTAAATAATGTCTATCGAGTTCTTCTTGAAGAAGAAACTTAAATAAATCTTGCAAGTGTTTAAAGGGTCCATTTAAAGCATAAGAATGGTGTAAATATTGATGAAAAGCCTAGGAAAGTGTAAGAGTTTGTTACAAGACTTTACAACACTTTGAAATAGGTCTTGGTAAGGTTATTTAGGTAAATTATGATATTATGGTCTTAGAAAAGTGTGAAGATGTGTTACAACACCTTACAACACCTTTACAAGACATTAATAAATGCATTTTATTCAATTTGCAAGGGCCCAAGACCTAATGTGGATGTGTAAAACACCTCACAACACTAAGTCAATGCATCATTAAGTCTGATTTGTCATCAATTATTCTCATATCAAGCAAAGTATACACTTTTTGGTGACACATTAAGCCCCCACTTTAGTGAGAGGATGAACTTGCTTCAAACTCATGCTAAAGTAGACATTCAAGAAGAGTCCAATTGTACCAATGCAAATGACAAAGATCAAAGGAGTTTCGCAAGCCCCCAAGATCCAAGATCCTAGGTCAAGCCAACATAAGTGCAAAAGGACATGCACAAGTTGAATGACATGCAACAAAACAAGATATGCAATCTTGCAATGGAAAGAACTAGAAGGAAGAGAAAAGAAACAATAAAAAGGTGGATCAAGCTTCAAAAAAATTTCCAACATATTGTGGATTAGATCTAGGCTTGTTTATTTGGAAAAAGAAAAGTGTACTCACTATAGGGCGGAAAAACTCATGGTTGTTTGTTGGGTGAGAAGGCCCAAGTATACTCACTCTAGGGAAATGAAGCTTCTGATTGTCTGTGAGGTGATAAATCCACAACATACTCACTCTAGGGTCATGGAACTTTTTGTTGTCTATGGGGTCAGAAATCCTAAAAGGTGGCTATGGGGAAAGTTGTGCCTCAAAATTGACTTCCTGTTGAACCATACTAAAGTTATACCTCCTAATAACTTTGATAATGTGCCACAATGACAATGAACTTTGAGCTCTATCAGGTAAGAAAAACTTTGTATGTTATACACTCATAGATAAACAGGATGGGACCACAGGCATGCAAGTTGTGTTATGCAAGGTGGCTATATAACAATTATTGTGTATGGAAAAATAGTGTAAGGAATTTTCAAAGGGATTTTTCTTAGTTCCTGCAAGGTCTCTTCTTAGGGAACATTGTTCCTAATGTTTCCAAGAGAGGATATACCATATGAGTATCACACTCTTGGAGGGAATCAAGCCCAATGTCTCCACCAAGAAAAATATGCATTGCAAGAAGAAAGAAATCACACAATGAAATGTGAAGAGTGTCAGTGTATGCCCCCAGTATGAGAAATTGCTTTAAAGTAGAACAAGAGGAATACATGAGAGTTTAATTAGAAAGCCTTATGCCAAGTCATATGTTTCTGATAAGCTACATCATGAAAATGGGAGTATGTCACATGTGAGCCAACTTTAAGGCATGTCTTACACATCCCAAGCTTGTAGAAGTTGAAAACCCAACTTCACAGTCCCCAATAATCACCTACAAGAAATCACCTATCACATGCAATAGATATTCAAAACAAAAATAAAAGATGTTCTGTAAACCCTCAAAGCAAACTTGTGCAAGAAAAAAGCAGCATTATTGATTATTGAAAGTGATTATTGTACAAATAATACAAAAGCCTTCAAAAAGGAAACGATGCAATAAAGCAAGAAAAAACAACCCTAATCTCATCTTGAGAAAAAAGACAATAAGATAAGGATAATAATTAACCTAGGAAATAAAATATGCCTAAGTAAACTTATGCTAAAGTGTAATTAAATAATTTATTACACCAACACCCCCCATAAGTGCAACTTAGGGAGAAGAAAATTATTATGCAAAGATGAGTCCCAGCAACAAGGCCTGATCAGGTACTCATTTACAAATGCAATGCAAACTAAATCAAACGGGGTAAAGGAGAAAACCACATGGGAACAAAACTCCTCCCCAAAATAGAATGCAAACTAACTAAGTGATGAAAGATGGAGGACTCCATAAGACCCCCCAAGGACACCATCCATCACAAAGATACATAAATGAATCCCCCCATAAGAGAGGAAAAAAGAGACCACAGATCCCCCCCAGAATGAAGTAACTCCAAAAGAAGTGAAGAAACTGCATCTCCTGAAAGAAGTGAGAGGGAAGAGGCTGAATGAAAGCAATCTCTAAAGGTGAAGAAGGTGCAGCCCAAGATGTCTCCATAGAAGCAGGTGTGACCTCAACAAATGAAGAAGCCGAAGTAGGTGAAGACTCAATAGAAACCTCCAAAGATGTATGATCAACTGGATCCTGCTGCACTGAAATAAAGGAAGCAACCAGAGGGGGAGGAGATGGAATGGAAGGCTCGAGAAAAAGATCCAAAGTGAGAACTCCAATGTTCAAGAAGCCAAATATCTCCTTTGAATGATGATGCACACTAGAAGTGTAAGGAACAACTATAGAAACAGAAGCACCACTAGCAGCAAAATCAGTGAAGGAATACAAATGAGATGATTGATCCACTATCTCAGTAACAATAACTACTCTACTCTCCAAGTCTTTGATGATAACCAAATCAGGTGTGAACTCCACAGATCTCCCAGTGCATCCATGTGTGATCTGATAAATGGAAAGAAGGTTTTTTGTCAAGTGAGGGACACACAAGACATCCTAAAAGGAGTGGTCCCCAAATCTAATAGACCCCTTCCCTATATCACTCATGTAAGTGTTGTTTCCCATCAAAATGGGAGACATAGTTTAAGGCTCAAAGGAAGTGAGCATAGATTGTAAAGAAGCCATATGATGAGATGCTCTTGAATCTAGAAGCCATCTCCCTAATCCAATACCTAAAGAAGCACAAAGAGCATGTCCCTTCATATCTGATGAAGTATGTAAACCAGTTGTTCTTGTTTTATGTTGTTCTGAAGAAGAAGAATGAGGAGAAGAGGATGATGTAGACATCCTAGAAGGAAAACCAATCTAATGTTTTTGAAGAAGATGTTTGAGCTCATCAATGTCCTTGTAACAATTATGTTTTGCATGTCCATCTCTCTTGCAATATGCACGTGTGTAGTATTCTCCTTCCTAGATGATTTCCCCTTAGAAGATGAGGATGAATCTGAGGACTCCTTTTGCTGCTCATGAGGTTTGGAATCCTTTTTTTCCTGTTTCTTCCCTTTTCCTCTAGAAGCCTTCTGATCTCTGGGCTACTTTCATGCAATAAGTTCCTGTGAAGAGGAAGAAGTTTTCACCTCCCCCATGCTAGCTAACTTAGCTTTCTCTCGAGTGAGAGATGAAGAAAATTCATCAAGAGATGGCATAGTGAATCTCGTACCAAGTGCATCCATAGTGGCATAAAGGGTAGATACAAAAATTGAATAATCTGGTCCAAGCTTAGAAAGAATGGAAAATATCAACTAAGTGTCTTTTTTCTGAACACCACACTATGACAACTATAATCTAAGAGAATTGAGTTTGGTGAAAAACTCCTAGATGCTATCAAAATCCCTAGGATTTAAGCAAATAAGCTCATTCTATAACTGAAACCCTCTCATAGTATCCTGCTTCCCAAACAAAGACTCCAAAGTAGTCCATATCTCATTTGGTGTAGTGCAAGACTCAATGTGAAAAAGAATTTTAGATGAAAGAGATAGACATAATGTACCATAAGCTTCATCACACCTATTAAACCATTTTCTCTTTCAAGTAGCACCTGCAGGTTCAATTTCTATACCCATGGTTACCTTATACAACCCTTTATGTTTCAAGCGAATCTCCATTTTCTTTTTCCAACAAAATAGTTGAATGGAGTAAGGGGTTCAATATTATCTAAATCCATGATAGAAAACAACAATATATACTCTCAAATAAAAATATATTCCTCTTTGATCTAAAAAAAAACCACTAATTTGCACACTTCTCAAGAAATAACCCAAAAAACAAAGGCTGAGTTTTGATAAAAAAAATTAGGTACCTAGAGAAAATTCTACAAAGATCAGGTCTAAGATCTGAGAAGAGGTTGGAAGTAGCTTTTTGGCACCTATTTCTTTTCAAAAAACTGATAAATGAGGCAAAAGATATGCCCTCCAGAGTAAAAACAATAATTTTGACTTTAGAGGTAGAAAAAGGCATCAAAATGAAAAAATCAGGAAATCAAACCACCACTATCAGATCCATCATCGAATCAGCTTTCCAGTAGCTATTCGTTTTTGAAAAAATACCTCTGTTTACAAAAGTTATGAGAAAATGAAAAAAAAGGCTTGTTTTAGGAACCAGGAAGACTAAACAATGTCAAAAGTTCAACTCCTGGGGGCTGGCCCTCGGTCCTGCATATGACCGTTGGTTATGGCAGAGTACTAAATCATAGCCCCTGGACTCGCAAATGACCATGGCTTAGTAAAAAGAGCCCATGAGGGCTGGTCGTGGGGGCCTGGTCAACAATATAATCACTGGCTGGAGCTTTAAAGCTTACGGGGGCTACTTAGGTGGACCAGCGGTAGTTGTATGGGGTGGCACCACTGGTTGGGTGGTCCTCCTATGACCGCTTGATCGGGTAGTGGTGGCGTTGCCCTTTTAAGTGGCCACATATTTTTTTAATAAAAAAAAATTGATTTTTGATTTTCTTTTTTTAGCCTTGAAAACTGTACCTTGGGGCCGTAGGAGCTTGGGGCTATTTTTTTTTGCTTTTTTTTAACTTTCACCAAAATCGACGAAACAAAAGGAATTTTTGGGGTTTTTGGATGCTCTGATCGCAATGGCGACATCCGTTTGGCCCAAAAATCCATAGAAAATTAGGCTACCCCCAAATTTACCAAAATTCAACTTGACTTGAAACCCTTGCACAAAAAATACACTGTGAGAGAATATCTTTAGATCATGAACATGCAACAATAGATCTGGAGCTCTAATACCATGTAGAAGTTGAAAAACCAACTTCATAGTCCCCAAGAATCACCTGCAAGCAATCACCTATCACATGCAACATATATTTAAAACAAAAATGAAAGATGTTCTGTAAACCTTTGAAAAACCAACTTCACAGTCCCCAAGAATCACCTACAAGCAATCATCTATCACATGCAATAGATATTTAGAACAAAAATGAAAGATGTTATCTAAACCCTTAGAGAAAACTTGTGCAAGCAAAAATCAGCTATGTTGATTATTGAAAGTAATTGTTTTACAAATATTACAAAAGCCTTCAAAAATGCAATGATGCAATAAAGAAAGAAAAAACAACCCTAATCTTATCTTGAGAAAAAAGAAAGCTCAATAAGATAAGGATAATAATTAACCTAGAAAATAAAATATGCCTAAGTAAACTTATGCTAAAATGTAATTAAATAATTAATTACACCAACAAAGCTTTCTCTTATAGCTTCATGAAAGGTTAACAGCTAGCCAAAAGAGGCAACGAAAAGTGGCATACAAGGACAAGGCTACATAACCCCTTTCCCCCACTAAGTGCAGAATAAGGGTGAGCTGAAATGATGCTAGAGTGAAAATCGGTATCAAGTAGAGGAAGTAGGTGCCCCCATAGAAGGAAGAATACCAAACTCCCAAAAAGATTGTATTTTACTACTCAAAGCCTTACATTCATTAGTGGAGTGACCATGAACTCTATGATAGGTGCAAAATGAAGTCTTATAATATAATTTCTTTCAAGTTATTGGAGGAAGGGTGATCAAGTGATCTAGGAGAAGTCTTGACAAGATACCCTCTTGATTAATGCTAGATGTTCTTGTATTATGTGACAAAGATATCTCCTGCTTAGATGTACAAGATGTAATACCTACACAAGACTGTTTAGAGTGCAATATTTTGGGATCTCCTTTATAGGAGTGTGTAATATCTAATGATTTCAATTTATTAGTGTTTTGTGAGATGAAATTGATATTAAACAAAGGTGTATTTTTTTGTTTGATGTTTCGTAAAGGATGACTTTCAAGACTACTATTGTCTATTGTCATAGAAGGATGTTTTGTAATAGTGTTGATGTTGAGTGAAGGCTTGGTGACTTCTATCAAAGGACAATAACCAAGACCATGAGTTGTTTGTTGTGCAATAGGATTGATAGGGTTGTAGATACCTTATTCATTAGCACCACATCCTTTTCCATTGTATCCAAGTTATTTCATAAGCTCATAACCTTTGCCATAAAGCTTTTTCATTTCTTTTGAATTAGGTGGTTGTTTGGTGTTTTGTTTGTCAAAGGTTGTTGTGTAATTTGTTACATTTTGGTCTAAAGTGGTTGAGGTGGATGATTTTGAAGGGTCTTCTAAGTTTTTCATTGTCATGACTATGTTTTCATTTCCCTCAGTTGAATCTGTGTACTTGTCCATGAGTGTTTGTGTGAAGTTTAAGGAACCCCAATCATTGTAGGTTCCACTTATGTAGTTGATGTGGATGTGTTCAAGGGGTTTTCTTTGTTTTTCTCAAGTTGTAGGAAACTATAAGGCTTGGGATCAATGTCAAGTGTGTATACTTTGTTGTTGTAAATGTATTTCATTTTACGATGAAGAGTGGAAGGCACACCATTCATTGCATATGGTCTGCCTAAAATGAGATTACAGGGAAGATTGTTAGGCATAACATGAATTGGTGTATCCAATGTAACCTCCCCAACTTTAAGAGGTGAAGTGATCACACCAAGAGGTTGTTTTCCTACATTGTCAAATCCCTAGATAGACAAGGAATCGGGTTGAATTTCTGATTTGTCCACATGCAACCTATCCAAAAGATTTACACTACACACATTAAGGGATGAGCCATTCTCAACAAGGGTTCGCTTTACCCCTATTCTTTTGTAGTGAGATAGGATTATGAAAAAATCATTTTATTTTTGCACTTCCAAAGGGCGGAGTTCACTTTGGTGGAAAACAATGTCAGCATTCAATCCTTGAATTATAGAGGCTATTTCATTTGGTTGCACATTAGAAGGGATAGGAATTTTTTGTAAGGCTATTTGAAGCATAGTGTGATAGGTAAGTGAATTTTGAAGAAGATCCCAAAGGGATATCTTTACGAGAGTGCTCTTAAGTTTTTCAACGAGATCATATTCCCTTAATTGAGGAGTAGGAGGCAAATTAGGAAAAGGTAGTGTAATGCCCCATCTTAATAACCTAAGAACATTGCAATTGTGTTATAAAGGTGTAATAATTTTTTTTTTTTAAGTATTAATATTAAATTAATTAATTGCATACATTCTTAGGTTAAGCGACGTTACACTACTTTGAGTTTTCCATAAGCGACTTAAGTATTTCGCATTGCACATTTAATTAATAACATAAAATAAACATTGCATAATAATAAATTTTCCATTCAAGATACAATAAAGTACAAACATGTTTTCCATACATTGCATTGATATGATATAACAATACTCATCCATCTGATGAGGTAGTTCAAATAATAATTACAAATACAATTACATTGTTCACCTCTTATACATTTGAGGGATGTTTTCAAATACAAGTTTGCAATATACAATGATGAAAGTACACATAAGTATCCGATCACGAGCTCTCCATCCATGAAGCTCTCGATGCCATGATCAAACTGGGGACCCAACGGAGTAAGGTGCACGTTCCACCCAACCATGTGGTACCCGTAGGTCCACCCCCCGTGCTAGGAGATAGTAATAAGGTTACCTAGACCTAATCTACTAACCCTAGACACTAGTACAAACAATCTATTGGTTACATTGCTTCCAGATTTTGACAATTGATTGAAACACAAACTCAAGGTTGACTGTTATTTTAGGTGGAGTGTCATCACAACAATGCAAAGGTTACCTTGGTGTTTCTTCCTAGGTTTTGGCCCCCAATCCTTGGGTTACCTTGGTAACCTCTTACGAAACCCAGCCCCTATTGCATACTGTTGTGGAATCAAATGCCTTTTAAAGGAACAAGACACTGATTTTGCCATTCCAGGCCTTCTCATCTTATACTCAAGACTAAGGGAGCTCAAGAGTCATAAGTGAGGCAAATATTTCTTGTTAAATGTTTTATCTCTAACTAATGTGTCAATTAATTATCACTAACTTAATTAACTATTTGTAAGATACCCTGACACCACTTTGTGTGTCGGCCCTTACAAACAGACACTCCCCTAAACATAACATGGGATACTAGGTTCTCAAGACTAGGGTTTACCAAGTGCACAAATCACATCTTCCAATGAAAAATAAATCATAACAGTATCAAACACCATGTTTAACTCTTGCACAAACCCAAGTCAATAAGAAATACTTTGAAAACAATAATACCCCCATTTTACCCAATTTATTCTGGAAGACTTGAACAATTAATACTTTCCTAGAATGACCATTAAAAAGGAAAATTACTATTTTAAAATAAATTGAAAACTCAATATTAAACTATCATTTGGATATATTAAATCCATTCATTTTAGTCAAGATAGCAATATTTAAATTAACATAATTAAAACAATTCTTTTCTAATACAACTAAGAAATTGTTTTATTTAAATATTTCCTGACTCTACAAACTTCGTATTAAAATAAATTCTATATTTTCTCATCTTTTCATTCCACGTACATTATGATAAAAAGAATATCAAATCTAATTTTCTATCAACTCAATAATTCACTTTCTTATCAATTTATTTTTATAGAAATATAAACTTAAAAAAAAAGAACTATTATAAATTTATATTCTAATTCCCACATAAATAAATTCTTATTTACATATTCATAAACTTTATATTTTAAATTCAACAAAATACTTAATTAAACAAATATATAATATATGTATTATTATATATTATATATAATATATTATTATATATATATAATTATATTATATATAATATATATAAAAAAATCCACATATTAAATAACACAAATTCCAGTTTAAAATAAAAGTTACAAATTTTAAATTTAATCGAATTTAAATAAACCTATCACAGAAAAAGGCCGGTGGTCGCAGCCCTTACCAGGGCTGGGCCCAGTGTAGCCTTGGTAGCTGTGGCTACCCTTATTGGGAGCTCACAGCCCTACCAGGGCTGCGTCCAACGCAGCCTTGGTGGCTGCGGCTACCAGTAAGGAAGATGGGGAGGGTTTCGGCCCTCCCCAAAAATTCTGATTAATTTATTTATTTTTTATATTTTTTTTAACAAAATAAATCCCTGCAGAAAAACACATCCGCATTTCAGATTTAATCCAGAATTTAAAAGAATTAAATTCGCCCGTACAGCGATCTTATAAAAGAAATAATTTACATGTAAATTTCCATAAAATCACAGGGAAATAAAAACATATATAAATATATTTAAAACTTAAAATCTTTCAAATACAGATACATATTCTGACAAATTTTTTTAACATAAATTTGAGAAAACTCTTTACTGTACAGGGTTATTTTCCTTTCCAAATTTTTTGTTTCAATACTATTTTCCAAATTTAACAAAATAAAGATTTATTCAAAACCAAATTTCCCCAATTCCTCTTCTCTAAAAAAAATCATCACAGGGGTTTTCAAGATGAGTTTTCTTTGAGAACTTTCTTTTTGTTAACTAAGTTCTTAAAAATTCTTGCAAACAGATAATACATTTTAACAGCAAATATTCAACAAGCAAAATTATCAAGAAATAAAACTTATTCTTCAAATTTCCTTTTCAAAACAAAGAAACCAAATTTACCAGTAAAATACCTGTGAATAGGAGATCTTGTTTATTGGAAAGAATCTTGCCTGGAGAATGCAAACTTCCCAAATCTTTCTTCAAAGTACCCAAATCCAATGAAAGCTTTGAAAAAACACCAAGAGTCCTCCACAAAGAATCACAATCCCAACAGAGAGATAACAACTTCTAAGAATAAAGATTTTGCACAGTAAAAGAAATTTTGTCAGTGCTCAAAAAATTTTCCCCATGAGGAAATTGAATAACCCTTGTCAATTTTCCCCAGATCCATAATAACCTCTCCGTAACAAAATTTTCAACAAACCAAATTAATGCAACTTCCACACTTGTCGAGAAGTTGCAAATATCTTCTCAACAACTTCTCGGCAGTTTTTGCCCTTTTAATTTTGCATGCAAATTATTATTTTATTTAAATTTAAAATTTGAAAATCAATTTTCCAATTGCATGCAAATGTTTATTATTATTATTTTTAATTTTCTAATTCTTTTAAATACAATATAATTTATACACTTAATAATTTAACTTAATTAATTTATTTATTTAATTAAAATAGTTTAATCTTTGTAAGACCAACTATTTAACCAAATAAGCTAACTAATATATATTAAATTATCAAGTAAGTAAATTTCAATCACATTTAAATATTAATTAAATAACAATAATTAAAGCACAATAACTAACATTAAAATGAACCAATATTTACCTTTTCAAAATGATTTAACCAACAGAAAATACAATACAACCTATGACTCAAAACTGAAAACTGACAATGTACTAAGACCAAGGTTAAAGACTAGACTAGGATAAACCTAACTACTATCTCTCGATCAACATTTCCGTTGAGTCATTGACATGCTCAGACCTGATTACATAGGTGGAGTCGATGTCATGTACCTGCAAATCCTGCAACCAAGCAAATAACGTGCATACATGTATATATATATATATAAAGCATTAAACAGGCACACCGTGCGGAGAAAATCACAGATATCGCAGGGCACTCGCAAGTGAGTGATACGATTCTGTTCTCCACACCAATACACTTCACAGAAAACTAACTAAATAAATGTTGTTAGTCCATCATAAGCATGTGCATATCCATAAACAACTGAAAGTAAACATCTACACTAAATCATATCATGTCTGAAAACAATAATCATCAAACAAGTATCATCATGTCACAGAATAATCCGCTATCGCTCAAAACCAGCGATCAAAATATCCAACAAAACATCATAAGTCTAATAGTGTGAAAAAGTATCAATAGAAATCATAAGCACAAACGGAGGGGTACTACAGGTAGGGAAGTCAGGGTTGGTTGTTGTGGAGACAAATTGTTTCTAGTGTGATATGTATGAGCAATGGTAGTATGACTCGGTTGTTGTGACACATTATTCTAAGGTGGGTAGAGGGTGAATTTTGGTTTGTGTTGAGTTGAAGGTTGGTGATGGTGGATAAAGGATGATTTCAGTTTTTTTTGAGTTTTTTGTTTGTGTGAAGGTGGGTAGAGAATGAGGGGATTCTTAGGATGTCCCATGGGGTATGTATGAGGAACATTGATCGAGGGGGATCGAATGGAAACTTGCACATTCATAACCACAATGGTGTTGGTTTGATATATCTATAATAAAGGGAAATCTAGAATCACATGTTTATCTAAGGAAGACACTTTACTATATTTACCATTTGCTAGAGCCATGATATTCTCCCTAGGAGAAGAGTTTTAAGTAGAACTACTAATCAAATGTTCTTGACAAGTAAGGCTTGGTTCTTCCAAAATAGCTTCATCGCAAATAACTTGGGAGTTAGTAATGGTTCAATATGTTTTATTATTGATAGTGGGGAGGTTAGGGGAAGACTCTATTTGATTGTCCATTGTCTCAAAGGTCTCATACTTTTGTTCCATATTATCTACCCTAATAGGAGAGCTTGCAATATGGTCACCCAATTTTGAAGGATGTAAAGTAGCTTCCTCATAGGTGGGGTAGGCATCAAGAGAAGAACCACTATGATTTTCAAATAGATTGTCCCAAATGGTAGGAGCATTAGGGAAGGGAGGGTCAAGGGTCTCATGCAAGACTCTTAATAGGGATATCTTCTAGCACTAACCTATCCTCTTTGCATCAAGGAGGGATATTAGGAGAAGGAAAATGTTGATGGTCATGGTTATGGAGACTAGGTAAGGTGATGTTTAGAAATGTTTCTATGATTTCAACCTCTTTTTTTCTAATATCTTCCAAAGGGGAATGAGGAGATGGAAAATCAAGACCCACAATGCTTATATGTTTCTTAACCAAGATATCTTCATCATGAATAGGATAGGTATAAGGAGAAGAACAAGTATGATTGTTATGATTGTCTACACTACCATTATCACTAATGGGAAATGTAAAAGTAATGATTGTGTCAATGGTTTGAACATGTTTCTTAATGAACTCATCATTGTAATCAAAATTGAACTCATAAGAGGGTATGTTGTATCTATGTGATCTATTTTTAACAAAATAAAAAATACATCTCTTGAAAGAAAACATGCTATCATAGAAAAGTGAAATGCAATGACTTAAAAATGAAATGTTTAAATACAATTTTCAGATGTAAATAAAGTAATTTTCTGATTACATTATGCATCAACCTATAAGATGAAATTTTGGAGATGCAAATTTGAAATTAAACAATGCATGAAATGAGATAATTTAGACTAGATCTAATGACATGCATGTTACAGAAACTTAGCCAACTGATATAGGTAGTTGATGGCAGCAAATGTAAGCTTAAAAATAGGGTTTTCAACTCCGTAAAAGGCAATTTTAGGGCTAAATGGGGACTAAGTCGCCCAAGGTGGTGAATTAGACCTAGTATGATTTTTTTTGAGAATTTCCACATTTTTTGGATGCATTTTGATGTTTTTTGTGTTGTATGATGTAGACCTAAGATGCTAATGCAAAATATCATAAATGTGTAATGATTTAAGATGCAAAAAAACTCATAATTGAAATGATTTTAAAAATGACTACCTTGAAATGATGTTTTTCACCTAGATGCATAAAAAAAAATTCCTAAAACTTTCCAAACTTATAGTATATAATACTTGGAGGCTTAGGAAGCATAAAAATGAGGTTTCTAACATTGTAACAAATAATGAAAAATTTGGGCAAGGACTAAGTGGCCCAGAATGGTGAATTAGTCCTAGTTAGGGGTTTTTCAAACAAATTAGAAAATTTTAATGAGTTTTGATTTTGTTTAGTAAGTATGAACTGAATACTAAAAAAATGCAGTTTTCAGAAGTTTTGCAATAATTTAAAATGCAAAAATGCAAACTATATGCACTTTCACTAATGCAAAATTTTAAAACCCTAGAATGCAAAACCTAATGCAATGTTGATGCAAGCTATATCTAGGATGATGAAGGAGTCCAAATAAAAAGAGAAAAGTATTCTAAAGTCAAGTTCACCAAAATGTAAACAATGATTTTGGATTTCCCAACTACCTTAGCTCCTTCTAGGGTTTTTCACCTAAAAGGAGAAAGGAATGGATGGGGTCCAAAATGAAAATTTCTACACTAAAATTTAATGTAAATGAGATGTATTATGTCTAATTATGATGTAGTAATGCACTGATATGAAAATAAAATGATTTAATGATGCTAAACCTAAGAAATGTAAAGTGTTGGAAAACACATTGTGATATGCAAAAACACCTAAAAATGCAAGTAAATGATGAAATAAGGGTATGTACAGGATCATCATGGAAAAAACGGGCCCTTAAGTGGTGATAAAATTCAAAAAAATTAGAGTTATGAAACTTGATGTATAAATTTGAATAAGTTATCTAAATTATTTCAAAAATATGTAAGAATAGAATGTGTAGCAAGTTGAATGTAATTTCTAAACTACTAGGTTTTGTTTTTTTTAAATCTATTTGGTGAAAATTTGAAATTTAAATATAGTAGCACTTAAATTTTAGGGAGAAAATAAGTAGGTGTCTATCTGACTATCCTAACCACAATAAAATGATAATATTTTTTATAATATTTTAGATATAAGTAGAGGACTCATTTTTCGATGTGATAAATATTTTTTTCTAATTTTTTTCCGATTCAATAATTAATTATGAATTTTTTATTACAAATTTTAAAAAATATAGAAACTTGTATGTCTGACCACCTTAACATGGTCAACATTTGATGAAATTATTATTATTATTTTTTAATCCTATAGTATGTGAAGCATAGAATGTGATGCATGTCTCAGATTCAAAAAATGTGATATCGTTTGAAAGCTATAGATGTTTTTCAATTAGCCTATCAATCAGGATTTTAGTCATAATTCAAATAGAAAATGAATCATAATCATTTATTAAATTCAAAGTAAAACATAATTTATATTGTTGGAAATTTGAGAATCACCTTTAAAAACCTTTTTCATTTCATCAATTTTGGGTACAACAAAATCCAATAGCCACATACCCATCATATTGCCAATTTTTAGCCCATAATGATCCTACACATACCCATAACTGAACATAACTGGAGAGGTGCACCTAGAATCTGAAATATGATGTGGAGAGATTTTAGAATCCTAAAACCCATTTCAACCAAATGGGTATCCAAATCTAGAAAAACCTCCAAAAAATAGGTTCAGTGGGACTAATTCATCAGTATTGGTGACTTAGTCCACTTCTGAATTGCTAAAAATTTGAAAGTGGAAATGGAAGCCCTTAGTCTACACTTTGGTTCCTGATAGGTGTCTACTTATGAAACTCTAATTTTTGGGCTTGAAAGTGACTTTTTGTTGATATTTTGGCTTTAAAAGAAACGAGAGGTCTTGAACAAGTCTTCAACCCAATAAACAATGATCTTCAAGCCCTCAAAGTGTCTAAATCTACAAACACACAATGAAAGAGAAAGAAATGGTGAATGTTAGGGCATGGGGGTTTTCCTTGGTCAAACCCCTTTTTAGGTAATTAAACTAAATGAAGGAAGAATGTAATGAAGAATGCAACAGTGGAGTTAATACCTTTCCATGATGTTTGTTCTTGAATTTATGTAGCAAAACATGAAGAATCTACCTTTGAATGTCCTTGGAAGCTATCTTGATGACTTGCAATGATAAAACCCTAGCTTGCTTGACTTGAGAACATGATGAATGATGGATGAATGATGATGAGCTATGAATAAGGTCAAATGAGAGGGAAAACCCTATATTTATACAAAAAATTTCCCTATTTCCCAAAAACACCTCACCATAGGCTGACCTTAAGTCTTAAGGAATAAAAACCCAAAAGAAATTTAAATTTAATTTAATTTTTGAGCCAAATGGGACTAAGTCGCCACCAATGAAAACTTATTCCACTTGAAAATTTTTAAGTGGATGCTGACAATTGTGATATAATTTAAATAATGTTTATTGGGTTCTTCATCAACAAGACACTTAAGGCATGTAAGTGTATAAAGGGGCCATTTAAAGCATAAGAAAGGTGTAAATATTGATGGCAAGCCTAGGAAAGTGTGAAATTTTGTTACAAGATTTTACAACACTTTGAAATAGGTCTTGGTAAATTTATTTAGGTGAATTATGATATTAAGGTCTTACAAAAGTGTGAAGATGTGTTACAACACCTTTACAAGACATCAATAAATGCATTTTATTCAATTTGCAAGGGATAAATACCTAATGTGGATGTGTAAAACACCTCACAACACTAAATCAAGGCCTCATTAAGTCTAGTTTTTCATCAATTATTCCCATATCAAGAAAATTATACACTTTTTGGTGACACAGAGAGAAAATGGAAGATGGAATCACTTTGAAAACAATTCTTTAGGATTTATTTGATGGCTTCTTGCATCTCCTCAACCTATATTTATCTATTATTCTCCATAGGAATCCATGATCAACCCTTTGAAATATAAGATCTTGAAAAAAAAGTGAGCTTGAAGACCTACAAAAACCCTAGCTTGCTGCCCTAAAGCTTCAACTTTGTTGTAAATAGACTAATGAATCTTCTTGTGAAAGATATTTGGCTCTTGACTCTTGAATTTGCTTGATGAAAATGACT
Organism: Sequoia sempervirens; assembly: GCA_007258455.2. NCBI lineage: Eukaryota > Viridiplantae > Streptophyta > Pinopsida > Cupressales > Cupressaceae > Sequoia > Sequoia sempervirens. The sequence goes on from VDFB02263286.1 coordinate 311,503, forward strand.
TAATGTTATGAAAATTACCTAAAAAAATGTATTTATAGGCATCAACACTGAATTATTCATTATTTTAACTTCACAGGTCGACATCCATAGAGAATTTGAATTAAGTTAGTTATTTTCCCACTCAAAAGTGAAAAATACCTCAAAAGGGACTAAGTCACCACCCTAGGTGACTTAGTCCCACTAGGGATTTTTGAGGTGGGTTTTGGGGAATTTGAATGATTTGAATATTGCTTGTCAGGATTTGTATGATTTATGAGTGGATTAGGACTTAAATTCCAAAATAATAAACATTAGGGGCCTATAAATGCAGTTTTAAGGGGTGAGTAATGCATGGGTGTCTAAAATAGGACAAAATTAATTGCAAAATTGTCCTTTTTCTTCAAGAGTATATAATTTTTGGCAACACACCCACCAATATATGACATGTTTAGGAGTGTAGGACTTAGCATTTAAGGATTATAATTTATCAAAATTAAAGATTCATGTGAGTCTTTTGATCTGTGAGCTATCCATGAAACATCAAACTATCATTATCTATGATTGTGAATTGGCAACCTTTGACACCCATGGTACCATTTGTAATGAGCCTTCAAATTACCCTCTTTCATACTTGATTAAGCATTACTATGGCATGATTATTTCTTCTTGAAGATGAATACTTTGAAATGTGGACTATTCTTTTATCTCATTTATAAACATGTTCACTATCACCCTTTGCAAATTTTGCATGTGCCAACCTCCTTTTAGTCTTGTAAGTTCATTGTCCTTTGAATGACAATAACATGGTTATTATGCCCTTTCAACAAGAAGTTGCTTTTTCCCCTTTTCTATATCACTATCTTTTTTTTTAACTCATGAAAAGTGGTAGTATCTCATTTTTATAGAAACTTATTTAGATTCATTCATCTCTTTGGCACCTCAATTCCCTTAATACATAGGGACTACTACTATAGAAATATTTTTCCTAATAGATGTTTGCTCCTAAAGATATACTACTTGATGAAGCAATATCATGAATATAATGGATGTAGCTTTCAATGACTTTCCTTATGCATTGTTGGTCTTATTTCATTTCATATGGCTGTAAATCCTTTACAATCATAGGAGTCACTTCAAAATTTTGATTGACACTTTAGAATGACAGTGTCCTCTAATAACTTAAAGGCTTCCCTAAATGATTATCCCTATCATTTTTTGTTAAAAAATATAACTTAAGGTTAAAAAGTCTTCTTGAATAGTACAATCACAGATGAAAACTCATAATGTGAATCAGAAATAGGCCCATTTGGCTCAAGGTTTACTGTATTGAGGGTTTCATACACTTTCTTTACAATCTTCTTCCGCTTAGTTCTTACCGCACCTTATCACCATGGGACTACCACTGGAACCTAATGCTTTCCTTCTCATTGTCACCAAGGCTTTAAAGAGACAAAAATTGTCTCTTAAAACTACTTTATCTTGCAGCTATTTATATTATTCTTTGTCACCTAGCTTGACTCAGGGAATCTATCTTTCAGAATCAAGAGTAATAAGAACCTAAGAAGAAAAAAAAGCTCCCTTTCACATTGGATAGATCATTGACTCATTGAAGTTCTCTAGGTTTTAATTTCTCATCTCACTTACTCTAGTTGGGGTTACATCTTACATATAGTTGTAATTAATGGTGAACTATCATAGTGATATAAAGAAATTATTCCTTCTATCTCACATTTGCATGCAAGAAAACTCTAGCAAGTTCCACTTTTCTACCAAACTAAAATTTCTATTGCATTTGGAAACATTAAGAATCCAAAATGATATTGAAGGTGTAGAAAACTTGATTATAGGAGTGGTGAAAAAATACAAGTGGAGTATAATGAAAATTCCAATCACTAAGATGTTATGGGCCTCGAAGAATCTTCAAAATATATTTTCTTATTAATAACATCATATTAGCTTAAAACCTTTTCATTATCATCAATGGATAAAAGGAAATATTTTTTCTGTGAAAGAATGTTCTTGCTTAGAAAAATACATCTCTCTAATGGTTTTGAACTTCTTTTCAAAGATATTTTTTGAAATGATGGAAATGTTCACAAAACAAGGACAAACAATTGAGAGGGGGGGTGAATCAGTTGTCATAGAATATTTAAACTTTTCAAAATTTACTTAACTTAATCTCATATCTGATGAGTGAAAAATAAACCATGAACAATCAACACATCAAAAGCATAGAGAATGCCAAGGTTTTTTCATGGAAACGTTGTTAGGGGAAAAAACATGGTGGATGTTAGTCCACAATATTATACCCTATTAAAATTATATGATTAATGGGAATGCACATGCATTCAGGCACACTGCCTAGAGATCACTACTCAATTACAAGAGGGCTCACTATCCAACAATACACTGCAATATGGATTAGATCCATAGAGTATGAATGAAAAGAATAGCTTCTACAAAATTCTGATTATAGTTCCAATTAAGCACAAAAAAACCTTCTTCACTTCTTCAGTCAACCTTCTTCTCACTTTGCTATTCAATCAAATGATAGGAAGACTATTCACACATCTGCACTTTCTATGGAATACATTTTCTCTTATGCGCACACTAACTTCACTTAAACAATCACTCTTATATATCTGCAACATGAGATTACATCAACAACTTAGTTAGCTAGGAAATATTAAAACATATTTTCAAAGTCGGCCCAAATTTACAAATAAATTTGCAATGTGAATCCACCAAGGTTGGCCACAACATACTGGAGACCCAAATTAACAACTCCAACACAAAAATACTTCAATTAATTTCACCTCAAAGATTCACAACACATTACCACCATCATGTTGGCCAAGAACATGAAAAACTGAACATACTGAGAAAAATATTTGACCACGAACACACTGATCAATGTAGACATACCACAAAGACAGAGCACAATCTAGAAGCATCTAAAAAAATAAGAACTAATAGAGCAACATTCGTAGCACCAGAAACACATAAAATTCACTCAGGAACACTAAAAAAACCCATAAAAATACTATCAAGACACAACTGTTCACAACATAATAAGATCTTCATGCGGACCTCTAAAACTTCTAGTGGATGAACTAGATATACTCAATATAAAACCATTTAATCCACACCAATTGATCTTCAATGTACATAACAAGACACCTTCATGACCTTCATAGTTCCATAGAGAACCTAAAACACTTATTTTAACAATTTTCTCAATATCCTCAACATATACAACCTTCAATACACCAAATGCTAATAGTGTTGACATCAATAACAACCACATATCAACAACAAAACCACAACATCCAAAAATCTCCCCCTTTGGCATTGATGGCAACACATGATGTGAAAAACACCATCAATCCAACTCATAATCAACACTTGCTCTTGACTCTTCTTCCTTGACCTCTTCTACATGAAATTCTCTAGATAAGCAATAGTTTTTCACATCAAACTTCTCCCCCTTTGACATCAATGGAAAATATAAGCATTATATTTCCACATGCCAACTCTGAACCACATATCTACCCATCTAACTACTCCCCATGAGTAGCAGCCACAAAAACATCAATCCATATCAGAATATGATCATGAAATGCATAGATTGATGCAAATTAATGAATCCTATTCATATCAGGAAGGATAATTACCCCTAGCATCCCTTTGGGATACTCAAAAGTATCCTTCAGCAATGGCTTGTGAAAATGTCTGCAACCTGCTCTTTGGTAAGCACATACTCCAATATGACTTCTTTCTCATTCACTTTCCCCCCTTAGAAAGTGGAACTTGATTGACATATGCTTGGTCTTAGAGTGTAGCACCAGATTGTTTGAAATATTTATAGCACTTGAGTTATCACAATATATGGAAATGGGTTCATCATATACTACTCTAATATCTTTTAGCATATGTTTCATCCACATCACTTGAGTATAGTTGTTTGCAAAAGCGATATACTCTTCCTCAATAGTAGATAGAGAAATGGAATTTTTATTTTTGCTCAAAAATGGCACGAGCTTCTTCCCTAGGAAGAAAGCACCACCACTAGTACTCTTCTTGTCACCTACATCTCCCACCCAATCTGCATTAGTATATGAATTTAATGTAAGATCATCATCCTTATGATACCAAAGCCTAAAATCAACCGTTGCTTTTAGATACCCAAAGTTTCTCTTTACATCAATCACATGAGACTCTTTTGTATCATCCTAAAATATAGCAACCATACACACAACATTCATAATGTCTAGTCTAGTTTGAGTTAAGTAGAGAAATCCACCAATCATTGATTTATACCTTGTTTTATTTTCCTTGGGAGAATCATCATTCTATGTTAGCATACATCCAGTTACCATGGGAGTACCAACAGGTTTTGATTCTTCCATACCAAACATATTTAGTAGCTCTCTCACATATTTGGACTGAGATATGAAGATCCCCTTGTCTAACTAAGTAACTTGTAATCCCAGAAAGAACTTCATCTCACCAATCATACTCATCTCAAATTCATTCTTCATTTCATTAGAAAACTTCATACATAGATTATCATCTCCAACAAAAATAATGTCATCAACAAATACTTCAATAATCAATTCTTTTTCATGATCCAATTTGAAATACAAGTTATTGTTAGTAGTACCTTTATTGAATCCAAGCTTCAGTAAGTATTTGTCTAGTTTAGCATACCAAGATTTGGAGGCTTTCTTGAGTCCATATAGAGCTTTCTTCAACCAACAAACCATGTTTTCCTCATTAGTCAATTGAAATCCATCTGACTGCTCAATGTAAACCTCTTCTTCTAATTCACCATTCAGAAAAACAAACTTCACATCCATTTTATAGACTTTGTGGTTCTTATATGCAACATAAGCAAGAAATAATCTTACAGCTTCAATTTTGGAAATAGGGGAAAAGGTTTCTTCAAAATCAATACCTTCCATCTAAGAATACCCTTTACATACTAGTCTTTCTTTATTCCTGACCATTTCACCTTGTTCATTCAACTTATTCCAAAAGACCCATTTAGTACCAATCACATTTTTGTACTTTGGTCTAGGTACAAGTATCCATGTACTATTCTTTTCAATCTACATTAATTCTTCCTTCATAGCTTCCATCCAATGTTCATCATTATAGGCTTCATCTACATCTTTTGGCTCAATCTTTGAAATTAGGCAATATTCTTTTGCAATCTTTCTTCTAGTTTGCACACCTTTATTCTTGTCTCCTATGATTTAATTTTCAAAATGATTTAGCTTTACATACCTTGGAGTTTATGGATTCTCTCGAACTTCTGATTCTTCTACTCTTTCTTCTGCACTTGCATTTATCTCTACTTCCTGACTAACTTGATTTACTAGAACCACTGGAATATATGGAACGTATTACACAATTTGAAGTTGATTATGTGTTTGTACATTCTTCCCTTGGTTTGTATTAGTTTCATCTAAATCATATCCACAATATCTGGATGATTTAGCAAAATCTTCATTAACTATGACATTTGCACTCTCAACCCTTTTTCTTGGTCTTCTTTTATAGCACTGGTATGCCTTGCTTCTAGTGGAGTAACCTAGAAAGATTCCTTCATTGTTTCTTGCTTCAAACTTTCCTATATCATCATCTCTCTTGATGTAGCATTTGCTTCCAAAGATCTTGAAGTATTTAACAATAGGCTTATAACCAAACCATAACTCAAAAGGAGTCTTACCATTATTACCATTCACTTTTACTTAGTTCAAAGTGTACACAACATTGCTTACAACTTCACTCCAATATATATGAGGCACATTTCCTTCATTCATCATTGTTCTAGCAGCATCCAAAATTGTTATGTTCTTCCTCTCTACAACACCATTTTGTTGAGGGGTTCGGGGATAAGATAATTGTCTTCTGATTCCATGCTCATCACAGAAAGAATGAACTCCCTAGAGGTGAACTCACCACCTCTATCTAACCTTAATCATTTGATTTTCAATCCTTTTTCATTCTCTACCATGGCTTTGAAACTTTTGAACTTTTCTAATGCTTCACATTTTTCTCTTAAGAAAGCAACCCATGTCATTCTTGAGTAATCATCAATAATCAACATAAAGTACCTTTCACCATGAAGAATTCTAACTCTGGAGGGACCACATAGATCAATATGCACAAGTTCTAGTAATCCATTTGAATTATGTTGTTTGCTCTGAAAAGAAACTCTAGTCTGTTTTCTATTCTGACACTCCTTTCAAATTGTGCTAGCAGGCTTTACCAACTTAGGTAGATCTCTTACTGCTTGAGAGGAGATTATTTTGGAAATGTTATCAAAATTCACATGACATAGCCTTCTATACCATAACCAGCTTTCATCTGCTTAAGCAATTAAACAACTTTCACTAGCAGCACTCAAGTGAGAAATATTACCTTTTGTCTATTTATCATAAGCAATTACATTTCTAGAGCTTCCAAATATCTTGCATCTTCTATCTTTGAACTAAAGATCATAACCCTTGTCCACCATCTATCCAAAAATTAATAAATTATGCTTCAAGCCTTCAACATAAAGAACATCATTAGTGTTATGCTTACCACCAAGACAAATAGATCCTCTACCATGAATCACACAAGCATTATTATCACCAAATCTCACAACCCCACCGTCATACTTCTCTAGACTTATAAATTTTCTTTTATCACCAGTCATATGATGTGAGCATCCACTGTCAATGACCCACTCACCCTTTTCTTCAATTCTGGCTGCAAGGGATTTCTCAACTTTAGTAGATTCAGTAGCCTCAGGACTATTTGCCTTGATAGTAATGAAGGCCCAACCATCTTCATTTCCATTATATTTATCAAACTCATCATCAGTCACTCCTTCTTCAGCAAAGTAACATTTCTTTTGGAATCTATATTTGTAAGGCTTAGATCTCGGGAAGTTCTCTTTCAGGACATTTGATGCAAAATGACCTATTTTACTGCAAGAAAAACATTTGATAGGTAGATTTCCTTTGTAAACTTACCTTGTCCTCTACCTTATGTCTTTACAATTAGTACTTCCACCTCTTCTACTTCTCTCTATTCATCTTCAATTTTTTTCATCTCTTCCTCAAATTTGGATGTATTTCTAGAGCTCTCTCTAGGATCATATCTTTACTTTTTTCTTCTGGATATAGTAGCCTTGAATGCAGTTTCAGTCTTAGGAATAAAATCACCAAATTCACTCAACTCAAAGGTAGTAAGTTTTCTAATCAATGTATCCCTTCTCACATTCGTCAATGATCTAAATTCTTCAATAGCATGAGCCTTTGCTTTGTAGGAGGTAGGAAATGATCTGAGCACCTTAGCCATAATTTTTTCTTCTTCTAGAATACCACCAACACATCTAATACCCATCACTATTTCATTTACTTTTTGCATAAAGAAGAAATATTTTCATCTTCAACATCTTCAAATTTTCATACTTGCCTTTCAAACTTTGTAGCTTAGCCATATTCACATGCACATCTCCTTCATACAAAGTTTCTAGCTTTTCCCACATCTCATGAGCTATCTTTAGACCTAACACATTTGTCATTTTTGAATCTGTTAGATCACTCAGCAAATCTTCCATAGCCCAAACATTATTCTTAGCCTCTTTAACCTCATTGGCAATGGAAGGACCACCCATAGGAATAAGATATTTTTTCTTTGTAATTTTCCAAAAAGGTTCACCAATACACTTCAATTGACACTCCATCCTAGCTTTCCACAATGAGTAGTTTTCTCCATCAAATATAGGACTATCCTTCTTGTATGATACCATCTCAGATCACCTCAAGCTTTTAAAATTCTTCAAAGTAACTAGCTCTGATACCAATTGTTGGAAAAACAAGGAAAAACAACTGAGAGGGGGGGAGGTGAATTAGTTGTCACAGAATATTTAAAATTTTCAAAATTTACTTAATATCAGATTTGATGAGTTAAGAATAAACCATGAATAATCAACATATCAAAAACACAAAGAACACCAAGATTTTTATGTGGAAACCCTGTTAGGGGAAAAACCATAGTGGATGTTAGCCCACAATATTATACCCTGTTAAAAGTATATGAATAATGGGAATGCACATGCATTCAGGAACACTTCCTACAACTCACTACTCAATTACAAGAGGGTTCACTACCCAACAATACATTGCAATATGGATTAGATCCATAGAGTATGAACTAAAAGAATAGCTTCTACACAAGCCTAATTATAGTTCCAATTAAGCATGTGAAAACCTTCTTCACTTCTTCGCTCAACCTTCTTCTCAATCTACTCTGCAATCAAATGACAGGAACACTATTCACACATCTACACTTTCTTTGGAATACATTCACTCTTATGCACACACTAACTTTGCTTAAACAATTGCTTTTATATATTTGCAACATGATATCACATCAACAACTTAGTCAACTAGAAAATATTAAAAAATATTTTCAAAGTCGGCCCAAATTTATAAATAAATTTGCAATGTGAATCCACCAAGGTTAGCCACAACATAGTGGAGACCAAAATTAACAACTCCAACACAAAAAGACTCCAATTAATTTCACATCAAAGATCCACAACACACTACCACCATCATGTCGGCCAAGAACATGAAAAACTAAACATTCTGAGAAAAATATTTGACCATGAACACACTGATCAATGTGGATGTACCACAAAGATAGATCAAAATCTAGAAGCATCCAAAAATAACAAGAACTAATAGAGAAACATCTGCAGCACCAAAAACACATAAAATTCATTCAAGAATACTAATAGAACCCACATAAATACTGTCAGAACACAACTATTTACAACACAATCAAATCTTCATGCGAACCTTTGAAACTACTGGTGGACGAACTAGATATACTCAATAGAAAACCTTTTAATCCAAACCAACTAATCTTCAATGTACAGAACAAGACATCTTCATGACCTTCACAGTTCCACAGAGAACCTGAAACACTTCTTTTAACAATTTTCTCAATATCCTCAACATATACAACCTTCAATACACCAAATGCTAATAGTGTTGACATCAATGACAACCACATATCAGCAACACAACCACAACATCCAATAGGAAAAAGGGGGGATGAACCAAAATTTAGAACAAAGTGGTACACATCTCTTTTTCTCTCTAATTTCATTCAATATGAGGGCAATAATGTGTAAATGAGTTATAAAAATCAAACCTAACCCAAATACCAGTAAAAAGAAAGGTTTTAAGAGGGTCAAATGTTATGTACTTGTTGCAAAAAGCTTATTTTTGAGCCTCACTAAGGACTTATTCGCCCTATACAGAATGGGTCCTAGCTAGCATTCTGGAAAATCAATTTCTAGGTTTTGTTATTCAATCTCTACTCTCCCAGAGCCTTGTCAGAGATTATTGGAAACCTGAAAATAAATTGTATAGCTCAGTTTCCATGATTTTGTAAGAAAGGTGACAACTTTTCAACTTTGCAAATTTTTCTCTCCAAATGATCTTAAACCTAAAACATACAATCACACATCAAAGGAGAAGAAAAATGATTTTTTGTTAGGGAATAGGGGTTTGTCTTGGTCAAACCCCATTTTTGTAATTAAACCTTGTAATGAAATAATGCATAAAAAGAAATGATGAACGAATAAATGCAATGTCACTGTTACATATTTTTCGCCTCAGCTCAAATGGAGGAGCTGGCTGATTGTTATTTAAACTTTAAGTGGAATTGTAATGTCATATTCGAATGTTGTTTCACATTATTATCATTATGAATTGAACAACAGTTATGCATTTTAGTGAAGTTATAAAGTTTCAAAGTGCCATTCAGATGTTGCAGATTTTAAAGAAATACAAAATTGAGTACATAAGCAAAATAGCAATTCAGATGCTTTTATTCATTTTCGAAAGAACTCATATTTTTACAAGGCTTCATTTGATTTCACAATCATAATAGTGTTACAACATTGCATGAAATGCATTTTTCTCTTCAACTGGAAAGCATAATTGAAATCAAAGATCCAAACAAGCCGTGGATATAACTGTGACTGTGACAATGCATTTCTAACAGCACATTGCACTACTGAAGATGCAAAGGGAAAACACATAAGCAACAGAATAGTCATCATTGCTTGATTATCGATGCTTGATGTTGAATGGTGCACCTCGTCGTCTTGAGCTTTGTCGACCTATAAGAGGAAAAGAGGTGTGACAATGGCTCGAACTATGACATAACTTATATGATGCACCTACAATAGTACAACATACTATTAGCTATACATTAAAACAATTAGTCAAGTGCAGTATGAAGAAGTGAGCTAAAAGAGAAATAGCAATGACATAATCATCATGTTCCATTTTTATGCTAACATTGTTGGCTTCCTTGTGCAGGTATAGGTAAATTCATGAAGCTGAACGTTGTTTGAATACCAAGCATGTGGAGTAAAATGGGCTCCCACAAGGGTAGAGCTCAACATGCTACCCTATTTATTAAAGGGGCTGATTTTAAAAGATATTACATCATATACATCAAATGAAAGGAAATACAACTGAAGGAGTGAAACAGAGAATCCATCAAGTAACGAAACCAACTATGCATTCATAACAATCAGGGTTGCTTTCTGAAGGCTACAGGTGAACAGTGAGTTTAGTTCACTTAAGGAATTTCACAAAATGCATTTGCATCAGAAATTGTTGAATTACTTCATTTTTTGTGCTGATCATAATCATATGTCATGTGAGCTTCAATTCATCAATTCTTTCTCGGATAGTGAATAGGAATACATTATGCCTTGATGGTTTGTTTTGATTTTCATCATCAAAGAGAATAGTTTCAGAGAGTAGTTTGTGCAGTAAAATATAAAAATGCTTGAAGAGTATCATGTTGCTCATAAGAATAGACACCGATAGTGCATTTGAGTATTGAATGATTCTGAGTTACCGGTTAGATATGAACTAGTGAGTAAGGGAGTTTTGTACTGATGCAATGTTGCAGTCTAAAAAAAAGAGGTAAAACCTCTACAAAATTCAAATGTAGAAAATGAAAGCTGTTGTGTTAGAATTGAGTACTGGTTATTAGGAGCTACAACAAAGACAGTGAATTCATTCTAGTTGGGATGGTGCCTCAGATAGGTTTGTGTATCTTTAATTAGTGCAGGACAACAATCAAATGTGTTATACTTTCATTTTTTTTTCAGTGAGATACAAGTGTCAAGTAAGACATCACTTGTAATAGGTCAAGCCATGAATTAGATACAACAAATGTGTAGGATTGTGATCTTTTTCAGATTACTCAGTCAAGGTCTTGACAGAACACTGAGGTAAAGTTTCTGTCATATCTACAAGATGAGCACAAATTGCAGTTGGGGATCACAATGGAATGCTCAAATTCTAGCTTAATACACATCTAAAATTTTGAATTCAAAATAGATCTTTCAGATTCTTAGTACCTGGAGAGTACTCTCAGAATGTGTATTGGATGTTCTTTTAAGAATAGTTTATAGCTCTATGTCAATGACAGTTCTGTAAATCGAGTTTGGGTGTTATGACTATCAAAGAAAGTTACAGAAATGCCAAGATGGAAAACTGGGTATATGAGTTAGATAGATGTGAACAAGCACACAGATTCTTATTGTTCTCGTCAAGTTCTTTTTCATATTTATGAAAGTATATTAAAACAGAATGCAGGAAGGTTAAAATAAAGACAAATATCCAAGGCATCTTTTTGTTTCAGAAGTAAATGCAAAGTATCAGAGGTTGAGTTCTATCAGAAAATAAGAATACATGCTTTTTCTTTGAAAATTTCCAATACCCATGATATTGTTTTGTTTTAGAAGTGTGGGGTAAATCACTATTTTTTCTAGCTCGAGCCATATGGATAGAACGAATAACAGTTACTTCATAGTCTCAAATTCTTTCAGAATACAAAAAATGCATTGTCCTTCAAAAATTTTGAATATCCACTTTAGGTTTTGCTTTTGAAAAGTACAGAAATATGATAATTTATGATACCCCTATGGGATTTTTGTGAAAACAACAGTAAAGTACAAATGTGAAGATTTTGTGCTAGGTCGAACTTCAAAAGAGAAGCAAATGCATTTTTCTTTAATAATTCAAAAGACCCATTTCCAGTTTAGCATCAAATACAGAAAAATGGAGTTTCCCTTAAAAATTTCAAGTACCCATTTTCAGGGTTGGCTTCAAAATATAGAAAAATCAATTACATAGATAACCCATGTGAGATCTGGACTAAAATGACAAGAATATAAAATGAATAAAAACTCCCATAATTGAGTCGAAATACAGAGAAAGTAAAATGCAGATTTATTGAAGTTTCTTATATACCCATATGCAAAAATGTTATCAAATTGACATAATGGAGAATTTATGTTCTGGGTTGAGCCCAAAATTTGAAAGATTGCTTTTTACTGTATTCTTTTGGTTCGGCCTAAACATGGCCAAAATCTATGAACATAGAAGGAAGTTCTCTAAGTTTTTGAAGATCAATGTTAGCAAAGGAAGTTACGGGTACATATTTCTGGTGGAGCTCTCTAGCCGCGGCCAAAGTTGCAGATGGTTTCCAAATGTAGGGGTTCGAGTTTCCAAGTGATGGCCAAGCTCTCACTGGTGAATAGAGCACTACAATGATAGATGTGAGCATAGGAGAACAGTGAAATGATGACATTAGAGTATGTTAGCCATGGCTTTGAGGCCAAAATGAGCAGAATACGAAGCCATAGAGTCTAAGAACATAAAGCTTATCTCTGCACAGTGAAGGAGAGCAAGAGTACGAGTCAAAGCTTCCATAGTCTCCAATCAAGCTCGAACTCATAATGGCATGGAGAAGTCAAGGAAAGAATAGAATCAGAGAGTAAACTCATGTAGGTCGCCCCCTTAGGGTTTTGATATTTGAAATAATGAAGTGAAAAGAGCATCAATACTTTGAAGTCAGACTTACCCACTAGAGATTTAGTCAACTGAAGACATGGAGAAGATTATTGTGCACACGAGCTCGAATCCAACACCATCATGGTGGCATTTTCCTTTCAGATAGAATTTCCTTCTTCTCAAGTCACGGGTGTGAAATGATGATAATTAGGGTTTGACCCTGTTTTGATCAAAGCCCTAATTCGAGCATTATGAAGTTTCCAGAATGTTAATTCAAGGCATGTGGAAAATATCAAATGGAGGTCGAAACCCATAACACCTTCCTTATGATTTATTTAAACCCAAGTCTAAATCAATGTTTATGTAAGGCCAAAATTCTATGCTAGGGTGATGTCTTAGGTATTGAAGACTTATTGTTTTGCCTTAGAGAAATATGGATTTTTGCCTTAGAGTATTGTTTTAAGTGAAGATTAATTAAGAGGATTTATGAATGCCTTATGCCTAGTGCCATATTTTTAGGGTTTTTTTTAAATTTTTTGATTGATTTTGGAGAAATCAATTATGGAGTTGATAGGAATATGACATTATGTAATGTATTTTTATGATTTTTGAGAAAATTAGAATGATGTAAGGAAGGAATAAGGAGTTTTTCTTTTACAAAAGATTTCCAATCTTTAAGTTGCAAAAATAGACAAAATTGAAAAGGTCTACATCTTGTAAAGCAGAAGCATAAAAGCGATATTCTATAAATTGCTTTATGTTTTCTTGTTATTTTTAGCAGATATTTTATTGACCTTTCCTCTTGGTCAGATTTCAGACTTGTCTTGGAGAGATAAGGTGTTTTTGTGCTTTTAAAGTAGATTTAGCCTATTTTTAGAGGCTTGACAGGTTCATCATAAAAGCATTGTGCTTTTTTCATCTTTTAAGCAGTATTTTTGAGTTTGTTTGAAGCCTTTTTTTCTTGAGCTTTTTTTGAGCTTAGATTAGGGTTTCCTTGAGAGTTCTTTTGATAGATTTAGTCTTTCAAATCTCCATTCTCAGCAGTTCAGTTTGGAGTTTCTTGCCATCACACATTTTGGGAAGCTTGTAAACCTTTTGATACTTAGTTTGGACAGATTGACACTCTTCTAGTTTTAATAAAGCAACAAATTTCTCCTTATTTTCTATCTCAAATTTTGTAGTTTGTTGAATACTACATTCAGCAGGGTGCAAAACTATTGATAACAGTTTTTGGCATGCCCAGTGGGACTCTGAAAATCAATTTCAGAGAAGTTTTAACCCTTTAAGGTTGCTATTTGATGTATGTAGCAAGTTATTCAACCTTTTGGAGGCCCTTTTTCAATATACCTGGAGACTCCGTTCTTTGATTTTTAAGTAGATCCAGTGTGAACATCACACAAAAGAACACATACTGAAGGGTCAGGTGTTCCCTTTAGAATTATTAGCCTTTGGAGGCATAGTCATCAAACACCATGGTGACTCTGAGAAGCCTTTTATGGTTTAAAACATGATCAAGTGATGGTATGCTATTAGAGATTCTAAGTTTTTGCTCATTTTTAGCCTTTAGATGAAAAAATGTCAATATTTCATGGCATGCATCATATTACCTGTCATATCATGAAGGTACTGCTTACCCGTCTCTATATCAGCCACATTCACATAATCATGCTACTGATTCCAGTTCCGTGGTTGTTCATAACTAGCATGCACAATATAGTTTCCACCGACCCACCCCTACCCATTATTCATCTCAACCCTCCTATGTTAAAAATCAGTCCCAAGAGATCGGAGACTTGAGTTTCAGAGAAATAAGGCTGAACTATGAAAGGAAAATGAGTCAAATAGATCATCAGGAGGAGATGGCAAGTATAAAAAGCACGCTGCTTGATTACATGAATCAACTCATAGAGATCAAGAGGTGGTATGAGTACAACCAACACCAAGAAGAGTTGGGTTATCAAGCCCATCTTCATGATCAAGATCTAGAGACCCAAAGAGCACAATTTGAGGAGGATTTAGAGAGAGAGGCAGTCGCACACACAAACCTTCTGCTTGCTCAGTGTCAAAGGTTGGAAGCCCAAACAGCTCCTGTCAGTTCTGAACATCCTATTCAAGAAGAGGTTCGTAAATTAAAATTTCCAAGTTTTATGAAAAATGAGCCTCCTATCATACCGAAAGTCAAAATCCCAAGTTTTAGGAAAAATAGTGCTTTTAGCTCCCCAAATCAACCTCCTAATCTTGAAATCTTGAGTTTTCAAAACCACCATCCCTTACAAGTCGAGGGAAATGACTACAGTCAACCTGTCAGCTTTCACGACTAGTCAACTAGGAAGCAACCTCCTTTCCTCCAGGAAACTCCAAAAATCCCACAAGTTTCCCAACCAAATAATTCTGATTGTCTGATCACTATTGAGGACATACCTATTGTCTTGGAAAATGACTCATCTTTCACCATGGAAGAAGCTAGAGTAAACTTATTGCATATAGCTATGGAAGAATATTGCTTGCAGCAGCAAAATATTGAATGAGAAAAGTCTTCTACTGATGAGTCCTTTCATGTTTTCACTAATGAGTTGCCTTGTTTTGTGGAGGATGGAGACAAATTTTTAGAGGATCAACAACATACCAAGCAAGAAGTTTTTGTTGATTGCTCCATTTTTTCAGCGGAACCAAAGAAAGTCTCTAGTTGGGACAACGTTAAAAAAGACCTAGAGCATCATGAGCCATTGCTGCAAGAGGTAGAGGAGGCCCTATTTGAAGAACAACATATTCTAGATCAAAGAACAAGTGGCAGTTCTCAAGTCTTGCTTGATTTTTTCAATGGATTACCATTCTTGGTGGATAACGAAATAAGCACCCCTTAGATTACACCGGTACTAGCTCTAGAGCAATGGGAAGAAGTTCAAAGTTCTGATGTTTCGACACCTTAGAAGAGTTGCAATGATGAAGTAACTAATAGTCTTCCTCCACAAGAAACTGAAAGTGAGGGGGAAGATGACATGTTTTGGGATGATCTTGAGGCTTTTGTTTCAAATTTAGATGCCAAACACTCATCTTTTGAGGGAGACGGTGTGGAGCAGCAGCTTGAGGAGAAAAAAGGGGGTGTCCAAACTCAAGGAAGTGAAGATAACATAGTTATCAAATGCCAGAACCTTGATGAACCTAGTGCAATAGCTCAAATAGAATGAGATCAAGATGCGCATAAGCATGACACTATTGTACAAGGTAATGGCCTTGATATATGTACAAGTTTTCAAGAATGCAGTCATGAGGACACCTCAAGGCCTATTATGCATAAAAAAGATAAAAATGGGACCCACGAGGACTTGTACGCTAATATAATTGATGAGTTTTGTGCAAGGTTGGGTGATCTATTTTCAAACGATCCTCATTAGAAAGATGAGATTGAAGTAGTAGGGAACCAACAAGGAACCAAAGGGGCAAGTTCTAGTTTCACCCTTTCTAGAGGTTGCCCCATCAGACATCTAGCCAGGATTGTTGGCAAGATCCAAAGGATTTCTAGTGCACCTAAGGATGAGGTGGCAGTCGAGGGGCAGCAAATCCCACTTATTCATTCTGGGAAAATTGGAGGTATGCTTGATCAGACTCACATGATCTACACCTTTGATTATAATTTACAAGTTGCAGTATGACAATGTGTGGGGAGTGTTTTCATTTTTCATCTCTTACTGCAAATTTGTGAGCATGCAAAGTATCTTTAGTTGACTAGGAGAGGCAGTTATTTTTCAAAACCCGTAAATGGTTTTGTTTGAGTACCTTTTCCATTGGTTAGTGTAGGGCAGATTAGTATCATCAATAAGTGACTTTTGCACATTTCATTTCAATAGTTTTCTTTCTCTAAGCACTACTACGCATTGTTTTGTTGGCGAGCAGGGCCTTTTAGTTTGCTTTCTATTTTGTTCCATTTTCTTGTTGCTATTTGGAGTGTTTCTTTTCAAGTCTTCTAAGTTTCAAGAAGGGGTAGAATTGACTCCGTGCCCAATGAATTGTTTTAAAGGCCACAGATCTATACTTAGCAGGCCAACATATAGTGGAAATCACCAAAATGTTACATATTTTTTGCCTCAGCTCAAATGGAGGAGCTAGCTGATTGTTATTTAAACTTTAAGTGGAATTGCAATGTCATATTTGAATGTTGTTTCACATTATTATCATTATTCATCGAATAACCATCATGAATTTTAGTGAAGTTATAAAGTTTCAGAGTGCCATTTAGATGTTGCAGATTTTAAAGAAATACAAAATTGAGTACATAAGCAAAATAGCATTTCAGATGTTTTTATTCATTTAAGAAAGAAGTCATATTTCTACAAGGCTTCATTTGATTTCACAATCAGAATAGTGTTACAACATTGCATGAAATACATTTTTCTTTTCAATTGGAAAGCAAAATTGAAATCAAAGGTCCACACAAACCGTGGATATAACTGTGACTGTGACAATGCATTTTTAATAGCACATTGCACTACTGAAGATGCAAAAGGAAAACACATAAGCAACATCATAGTCATCGTTGCCTAATTATCGATGTTTGATGTTAAATGGTGCACCTCGTCATCTAGAGCTTTCTCGACCTGTAAGAGGAAAAGAGGGGTGTCAGTGGCTCTGACTATGACATAACTTATATGATGCACCTACAATAGGACAACATACTATTAGCTATACATTAAAACAATCAGTCAAGTGTAGTATGAAGAAGTGAGCTGAAGGAGAAATAGCAATGACATAATCATCATGTTCCATTTTTTATGCTAACATTGTTTGCTTCTTTGTGCAGGTATAGGTAAAGTAATGAAGTTGAACATTGTTTGAAGACCAAGCATGTGGAGTAAAACGGGCCCCCACAAGGGTAGAGCTTGGCATGCCACCCTATTTATTAAAGGGGCTGATTTTAAAAGATATTACATCATATACATCAAATGAAAGGAAATACAATTGAAGGAGTGAAACAGAGAATCCATCAAGTAACGAAACCATCTGTGCATTCATAATGATCAGGGTTGCTTTATGAAGGCTACAGGTGAACAGTGAGTTTAGTTCACTTAAGGAATTTAATAGAATGCATTTGTATCAGAAATTGTTGAATTACTTCATTTTCTGTGTTGATCATAATCATATGTCATGTGAGTTTCAATTCATCAATTCTTTCTTGGATAGTGAATAGGCATAAATTATGCCTTGATGGTTTGTTTTGATTTTCATCATCAAAGAGAATAGTTTCAGAGAGCAGTTTGTGCAATAAAATATAAAAACGCATGAAGAGTATCATGTTGCTCATAAGAATAGACACTGATAGTGCATTTGAGTGTTGAATGATTCTGAGTTACTAGTTAGATATGAACTAGTGAGTAAAGGAGTTTTGTACTGATGCAATGTTGCAGTCCAAAAGAAAAAAAGGTAAAACCTCTATAGAATTCAAATGTAGAAAATGAAAGCTACTGTGTTAGAATTGAGTACTAGTTATTAGGAGCTACAACAAAGATAGTAAATTCATTCTGGTTAGGATGGTGCCTCTGACAGGTTCGTGTATCTATGATTAGTGGAGGACAGCAATCAAATGTGTTATACTTTCATTTTGTTTTCAGTGAGATACAAGTGTCAAGTAAGACATCACTTGTAATAGGTCAAGCCATGAATTAGATACAACAAATGTCCAGGATTGTGATCATTTTCAGATTACTCAGTCAAGGTCTTGACAGAACAGTGAAGTAAAGTTTCTGTCATATCTACAAGATGAGCACAGAATGCAGTTGGGAATCATAATGGAATGTTCAAATTCGAGCTTAATACACATATGAAATTTTGAATTCAAAATAGATCTTTCAGATTCTTAGTACCTGGAGAGTACTCTTAGAATGTGTATTGGGTGTTCTTTTAAGAATAGTTTATAGCTCTATGTCAATGACAGTTCTGTAAATCGAGCTCGGGTGTTATGACTATCAAAGAAAGTTACAAAAATGCCAAGATGGAAAATTGGGTATATGAGTCAGATAGATGTGAACAAGCACACAGATTCTTATTGTTCTTGTCAATTTCTTTTTCATATTTATGAAAGTATATTAAAACAAAATGTAGGAAGGTTAAAATAAAGATAAATATCCAAGGCATCTTTTTGTTTTAGAAGTAAATGCAAAGTATGGGAAGTCAAGTTCTGTCAGAAAATAAGAATACATGCTTTTGCTTTAAAAATTTCCAATACCCATGATATTGTTTTGTTTCAGAAGTGTGGGGTGAATCACTTTTTGTTCTAGCTCAAGCCATATGGATAGAATGAATAACAATTACTTTATAGTCTCGAATGCTTTCAGAATGCAGAAAATGCATTTTCTTTCAAAAATTTTGAATACCCACGTTAGGTTTTGCTTTCGAAAAGTACAAAAATATGATAATTTATGATACCCATATGGGTTTTTCATGAAAACAAGAGTAAAGTACAAATGTGAAGATTTTGTGCTAGGTCGAGCTTCAAAAGAGAAGCAAATGCATTTTTCTTTAATAATTCAAAAGACCCACTTCCAGTTTAGCATGAAATACAGAAAAATGGAGTTTCCCTTAAAAATTTTGAGTACCCATTTTCGGGGTTGGCTTCAAAATGCAGAAAAATCAATTACAGAGATAACCCATGTGAGATCTAGAGTAAAATGGAAAGAATATAAAACAAATACAAACTCCCATAATTGAGTCAAAATATAGAGAAAGTTAAATGTAGATTTATTGAAGTTTCTTTGATACCCATATGCAGAAATGTTATCAAATTGACATAATGGAGAATTTTTGTTCTGGGTCGAGCCCAAAATTCAAAAGATTGCTTTCTACAGTGTTCTTTTGGTTCGGCCTGAACATGGCCAAATTCTATGAACAGAGAAGGAAGTTCTCTAAGTTTCTTAAGATCAATGTTTGCAAAGGAAGTTACTGGTACATATTTCTGGTGGAGCTCTCTAGCTGCGGCCAAAGTTGCATATGGTTTCCAAATGCAGGGGTTCGAGTTTCCAAGTGATGTTTGAGCTCTCACTGGTGAATAGAGCACTACAATGATAGATGTGAGCATAGGAGAACAGTGAAATCATGACATTAGAGTATGTTAACCATGGCTTTGAGTCCAAAATGAGTAGAATACAAAGCTATAGAGTCTAAGAACATAAAGCTTACCTTTGCATAGTGAAGGAGAGCAAGAGTACGAGTCAAAGCTTCCATAGTATCCAATCAAGCTCAAACTCATAATGGCATGGAGAAGTCAAGGAAAGAATAGAATCAGAGAGTAAACTCATGTAGGCTACACCCTTGGGGTTTTGATATTCGAAATAATGAAGTGAAAAGAGCATCAATACTTCAAAGTCAGACTTACCCATAGGAGATTTAGTCAACTAAAGACATGGAGAAGATTATTGTGCACACAAGCTCGAATTTGACACCATCATGGCGACATTTTCCTTTCAGACAGAATTTCCTTCTTCTCAAGTCATGGGTGTGAAATGATGATAATTAGGGTTTGACCCTGTTTTGATCAAAGGCCTAATTCGAACATTATGAAGTTTCCAGAATTTTCATTCAAGGCATGTGGAAAATATCAAATGGAGGTCGAAACCCATAGCACCTTCCTTATGATTTATTTAAACCCAATTCTAAATCAATGTTTATGTAAGGCTAAAATTCTATGCTAGGGTGATGTCTTAGGTATTGAAGACTTATTGTTTTTCCTTAGAGAAATATGGATTTTTGCCTTAGGGTATTGTTTTAAGTGAAGATTAATTAAGGGGATTTATGAATGCCTTATGCCTAGTGCCATATTTTTTAGGGTTTTTTTTTTTTTGATTGATTTTGGAGAAATCAATTATGGAGTTGATAGGAATATGACATTATGTAATGTATTTTTATGATTTTTGAGAAAATAAGAATGATGTAAGGAAGGAATAAGGAGTTTTTATTTTGCAAAAGATTTCCAATCTTTAAGTTGCAAAAATAGACAAATTGTAAAAATCTGCATCTTGTAAAAGCAGAAGCATAAAAGCGATATTCTATAAATTGCTTTATGTTTTCTTGCTATTTTTAGCAGATCTTTTATTGACCTTTCCTCTTGGTCAGATTTCAGACTTGTCTTGGAGAGATAAGGTTTTTTGTGCTTTTAAAGTAGATTTAGCCTATTTTTAGAGGCTTGACACTTTCATCATAAAAGCATTGTGCTTTTTTATGCTTTTAAGCAGTTTTTTGAGTTTGTTTGAATCACTTTTTCCTTGAGCTTTTTCTGAGCTCGGATTAGGGTTTCCTTGAGAGTTCTTTTGATAGATTTAGTCTTTCAACTCTCCATTCTCAGCAGTTCAGATTGGAGTTTCTTGCCCTTACTCATTTTGGGGAGCTTGTAAACCTTTTGATACTCAGTTTGGACAGATTGACACTCTTCTAGTTTTAATAGAGCAGCAAATTTCTCCTTCTTATTTTCTGTCTCAAATTTTGTGATAGCAATCTGATGTACTTGTGTTTTCAAATTGAAATCCTTTTATGTCTTGCTGTTATAGGTGGTGTTTCAAAATTACATGTTTCAGGTTGTATGTTGTATTTGTTTTCTAGATCTTCATGCGAATCACTGATGGGATATGTGCCAATGAGATTATGAGAATTACTGCAATAGAGAAGTTGTTATGAGTGGTTAGGTCTGAATTCTTATAAGTTTAGTGAATCATCTTTTTAGAAATAGGTTTTATGTTCAGTTATTCTTCATCCCTTTCATCAAAAGTTGTTTTAGAATAGAATTCATCATTCAAAGAACTAGCTCACTCTGGAGATTCCTCTTTCGCGTAAGATCACCCACATCTGAAAGAGGTTTCCATGTTTTAGTAGTTTGCTGAATACTGCATTCAGCAGGGTGCAAAACTATTGATAATAGTCACTACTCACCACACCTTAATGGTAATCTTGAATGAAGTGGCCTCGATGAATGTAGATCTTGATCACAACACTTGATTAGAAACAATGCCTTGAAGATGCTTGAATTGATCTTCAATGCTACATCACAATATTTTCCTTTTCAACAACATGCATGATACATTATGCCTTTGACATGATGAAATCCCCAAAGGAAAGGATGATTACGGCCGTTTTCCAATTTAGAATTTTTGGCTTATTTATTGTGCATTTTGGCCTGATCATTGAGTATTGTTATCTATATTTTGGTGAAGAAAGCATGTGACTGTGTAGGGGAATATGGAGTTTTCATAGACATCCAAAATATGCTACACATTAGTCACTTTAGGTGTTTCCCAATGTCACTAGAACCATCATTTCCTCCACTCTATTATTCTCAGAGTGATGTGACTTGTGAACTTTGCTACTTCTCTTGATGTTGTTGATTTAATACTAAAGAAATGTGAAGTGTCAATGAGGAGCATCTATGAGAAATTGAAATGTATTGGTGAATTTAATATGAGAAGCAATGCCAAAGCAAGATCGCTATTGACATTGGATGTGTAAAGAATACTTCTTCCAAGTCCAAGCCTATTGGAAAGGATCCTAGCCAACTTTGGGGTAGGGATACATTACTATTATTACTATTGATGCAAATGGATGCTTCCTTTTAGAAGGTGTTGGACATATTTCTTGAAGGTAATAGGATTGAGTTCATTTGATACTATTTTATAGCTCCATTTGGAGTAGTTTTATTTGGAATGTTTAGAGGAATTCATAGAAAGATTTAGATCAGGGGTGCATAGGGCTAGAAGCCCAAAATGGTTTATAATAATCACCATAGACAAAATGGTCTGTAATAATTACCATATAATTTATCCAAGTCCGGGATCCTAAGTTGTTAGCAAGTAATTGAAACCCCTATCAAAGACATTTAAGGAGGTTTTGCATGCAATAAAGGAAACATAATAGAGAGAGGTATGTTTATGTGATAAAAAATGGCATAAAGACATATATTGTAGATTGAAAAGGCAACTGCAAAAGGAGTATATTTCTCCTTGTGTTCATTTCTATTAAAATTTTCTTCAATGCTTACTAAGCTAAAGGCTTATAGAGGAGTTCATCATATGTATGACAAGAAAAAGAGAATGATCATTCTATATTTTTGTGCTTTTAGAGTCATCCATGTTACATTTAATATAACCTTTGAAGGTGTGAATAGTGATTATGCTTGGAATTTTGAGTCTATCTTTGCTACATTTCATAAGATCTTCAAAGACTCATCCAAGACAT
>VDFB02263287.1:0-78223 GCA_007258455.2 Sequoia sempervirens
TGGTAAAATGTTACTAACAACATTGCATTCCAAAATATTATTAATAATAAAACGTTTAATCATACAGACCGCATTATCATATCAAATTTTGAAGTCTTTGAAAGCTTAGTAAGACCTCTAAACAACTACAATAAACATGTTTGCATCCTAGAAATATAAAAGAAAAAAACATTTTATCACTAAAGAATTTTCAAGTAGGAAACTTGAAAGAATATATCATCCAAATAAAAATCTACTCAATCGATAAAAGAGAAACCATTTCTCGTAACAGGTAGAGTAAAATGGGCATGAATTATGCATTTTCAAATATTCATGCCCATTTGACTCTACTTGCTATGAGAAATGGTTTCTACAAAACCAAGTTGCATTCAAAAGCTTTGCTATTAAACCAAACCTTCAAATTTAGTGAAAGTGTTAGGCTCATATAAACTAGGAGTAGAAGATAGACACAAAACATGTTTTAATATAGATATGCATAATATCAAAATAAGCATACAAAATCATAATGCCCAAGATTTTGATGTCACATAGATTGAACATCTTGGTGCAATATTGTGTTACATATAAATACCAGGTTGGTGTGTTTATGCAAACAAGGACAACATGAGAGAAGGATAAAATGTTATTAAGACACTGATGATCTACACAATATTACCTCTTCACTTCTAGTAATGAGACTATTTAAAAGAATGAAACTATAACATTGCCATATTCATCAAGCAAAGCAATGATATGACAAAGAGCCTAAATTAGCATTAAATTCAAGACATTTAGCTAGAAATATAGATTATTTCTTTCGGGAGAACAAATTTACAAGGCTACCACTGTAGAAAAAAATAGACCATCAAATGTTGTTTGGATCAAATAACCAACCAATCTTCATAATAACAATTCAATTGTGCATAAAATTAAAATAAGAAGTGGACACAAAATTAAACCATGATAAAGTAGACATCAAATATGAAGTAGACACAACGAGCTAAAATATAACCTCGAAATATAGGCCATTCACCTCTCTTAATAGTAAAATACTATCTCATTGGATAGTAGCCCCACCAAAATAAAATATATTAATATTTTTTATCGTGTTAATTTAAATTGAAAGATCCTTTTGATATGCACATTGAAAATTTTATTTAACATTCAATGTAGATAAGTAGACACAATTGAACCATGTGACATCGTATTAATGGTATCGACAAAAATCATAGCATCTAAGTATAGATAAAATTAACAATGATAAAGTAGAAGTATGAATAGTGAGCTAAAATAAAACCTTGGAATATAGACCATTCACCTGTCATAATAGTAAAATACTCTTTGAATGGAAGCCTAACCAAACTAAAATAGATTTGACAGTTTTTATCTTTTTAATTTAAATTGAAAGATACTTGTGATGTGCACATAGAAATTTTTTTTTAACAAATTATTCATCTATTTGTATGTGCTGGTTGAATTTTGTGTAAATACTATTTATATGGTGTGAAGTTATAGAATGTATTTGCAACATTGTTACAACAAAAAATTGCTTACCTTAGACTCAAATGTACCACCTCTCAATTCTTTGCAAGTTTGCAACTAGTTGCACCTTCTATGCACATCTCGATGAGCTCCCATTTGTAGTTGTGCCCTAAAAATATTGTGTGACTATGTTATTCATAAAATATTTTGCCATTTCATAGGTTTCAAGGGTTTCACACGAGGTGGGAGATTAATTAGGGTTTTAGAAGTGATTTTTGTGCAATTTAAATACAAAAAAATTATTGAAAATCCTAGTCAATAGTTTTTTAAAAAGACGAGATTTTTTTGGGGAAAATCGTTTGAAGGACTATTTGCAAAAAATAAAGTATATTTGGGATTTTTTGGAGAATTTTGCTTCTATAGTATTTATTAGGTGGTTCATTTGTGATTTTAACTAAAGCTATTTCGTTAAAAACACAATAATTTTTATATGCACTTTACAATGGCATTTTTTGTGATGATTATTTTCTTTTCAACTTCAACTTACAATGACATTTTTTGTTGATGTTTTTGATTAAGGTAAAATAGGATTTTGATAGGGCCCAAACCCTTGTACAAGAAGGATGTTAAGGCAATAAAGCTCAACAAAACAACAAATGGAAACCACCAAATGCTAGCAACAAAACAACTTCACAACAACAAAAATCAGCTAACTAACAATAAAATTAGTTAACAAAGGGTGAAAGACTACCTAACAAACGACCAACCCTGGGTTAGATTGGTGTGAAGCCAAATTGTTCCTAAGAACTTTGATTAACCACAACCATCTTATCTTTAATGCTAAGATCCTTTTGCACAAGTCTCATTGTTTTGGAAGATCTAGAAAGATCTAGAGGGCAACAAGTCATCCCAGCTTTTGACATCGAAGCCTTTCTTTGAACCTTGGTTGAAGGGGTCTTGATCAACTCTATCTTTAGGAGCACCCACCCCCCTTGCTTCCCTTCTATGCAACCACAATAGCGACATCACAATCATTATCAAATATTGGTGCATCTTCCTTTTTTGTGAAATTGGATAGTGTTTCTTGTTGCTTAAGCAAACATGGATATGGTCTGTTTTAAAGAAACAATGACCAAAAACTATAGAGTTTTTGAAATCAATCTACTACACCCAATTAACTAGCGTAGATGATAAGGTAATCCGTGAAGCAACTTGTCATTCTCCACAAGAACACTAAATCTTGGAAACAACAAATGTTTCTCCACTACAACTTGAGCATCAAGTGTACATGTAGTAGCAACATTCTTCGATGGGCCAATCACCATAGGGAATTGGCCCTTAGTGACACCACACACAACTATCTTGTGGGAAATCTTGTCCTACAAACACTAGTCATTTGTTGCCTTGGCTACCCTAACCATCAAAATAGTCAATACCTTACAAGCCCCATTGAGATCAACAATAGAGTTAAGAGAAACATCCACCTTGCTTGGCACAAGGTTTTGAGGTGAGGGAAGCACAAAACCTCTTGTTAGAGCTTGCCCAAGGTTGCCTGACACAAACCTAGACAAAGTTGGCCTCCTTAAAGATGATTGGACTTATAGCATAGATCTCTATGCCTCCAACCACATCTCCACAAGGGACTCATCTTTGTTAGCCACATCCCAATCATCCAAATTTGGCTCATCCTCACCATCACCATCCCCTTTGTTAGCTCTGAACCCACTTTGTATCCCTTTTCCATTCATCTACTCCATATTTTAAAGAATATTGTTGCAAATGCCATATAACCTAGTAATTGAAACGAGGAATGATATTTTGAGTCTAAGTAAATCCCAATCCCATCCCTTAGAAAGTGTAAGTTTGACAAACACCTTCAATAGGTAATAATTCTATTTAAATATTTATTTTCTAGGGGTTCAACATCCCCTGTCATTAAAGCAACATGGACCTAAGCTTGAAATCCTAGTATGTTATAACCTTTACCATGCAAACTTTTAGCTGCTTATCTACATTTTTGAGGTTCAATTAATATTTTTTCATGTTAGGTAGTCACATATTTCCAATAAAAAATGATAAGACATTATAGCATTCTAGCCATTAATACTATATGGCAACTTTTGTCCTTACAAAGTGAGTGAGTGCTTTGTATGTTTTAGTGGTGTCATGACAAGATGAATTTTGTTCTTCCTTGCTATCATCATTTGTACAAGAATTGGAAGCCCTCAATAATACATTGTAAGAAACATCTATTGCTTGAATAAAAGCTTGGGTTTATGCTTTTAGACATTGCCATCCAACCTATGGGTGATATTCTAGTTGTGGTTTGTGAAGATGATCCCACTTGTTTCGTTCAAAGTTCTACAAAGACTTCAACTTTAGAGGGAATGTATGTTAGAGTAATCATGCATTAGCTATTAATTAATTATTCTTTAATTGATTATTAGTCTAATTTATTCTCATGCACTTAAACTAAACTTAGGAGTGATTTATTATGTTAACTAGAGAGATATTATTAGATCATTTTGTCTCATTGCATGAGATGTTGACACTTGTCATGATCTAATCCCTTTCTCATTTAGGGCTGCTCCTATATAGCACTCAACCCTCATTGTATTATCTCTCGAGCTTTCATGCCTTTGATAGAACTCTCAACCTTTGAGGACTCTTGTTTTCCTTGAAGATTCTTGAGGTTCATTATGTAGCTTTTTCTTGTTGAGGAATATTGCATATATTGTTTGCAGATCTCTTGCGTGGAAGGTGTCTTTGTTCGTTGTTTGATCTTGTGGCTTGTGTTTTTCACAATTCTAGCATGGTATTAGAATGTGGATTCAATGAACCCCTTCTTGATTTATGAGGTTTTTTCTTCAAACAAGGGTTACAGGCATCCAATCTGGATTTTTCATTTCTTTTTTTGCAATTTTTGGAGGTGAACGATTTTTAGGTGCATTTTGGCATGAAGAAGACCTCATTGTTGGATTCAAAGTTGTCGAGAAAGTCAGATTTGTTTTTTGTTTGGCCTGATTTGGACTCTTGAGGTCAGATTTGTGAGGGTTTGAAGTAGTTTTTTTTTCCAGATTCAAAGGGTAGCTACAATTTCAGAGCATTTTGAGTTGAAAAGAGCCTGATGGTTGCATTCAAGAGGCTGATTCAACAAATTTTGACTATAAATTTGTCTTATTTTGCCATCGGATTTTTGAGGCAATTTTTTTGCCTCAAGTGATGTATGGCTCTTGTATGGCCCATTCAACATGAAAATAAAAAAAAAGCGCAAACAAATAAAAAAAATTGTTGGCTTATTTTTTTTTTTTTAAAAAAAAATTAAAATTAAAAAAAGTAGGCTTAAAATTTAGTGGGTGGATTTATTTTGAATGGCTAGGCGGAGTATATATGGTTTGGGGCACTTTTAATGTGCCAAGGGTACCTTAGTACTTGGTGATAGGCTAAAGACCGCTCGTTTGACACAACCTTTAAGGTCGCCAGTGGTGATGTACAATCTGTGTCGCTTGACAAGTTTTCCCTTCTAACTGGCGGCCATTAAAAAATTTCGGACGCCATCTTTTCGGCCAGCGACCCTTTTCTGGTGTGTTTCAAAGTTTACCGGCGCATGAATTTTTTTCTAGTGTTGCACTTTTTCGAGGGAATTTGAAATATTTTGACAAACTTTTTTCATTCTCAAGGGTCAAATTTTTTTGGTGCAAGGGAATATTCTTAGAATATTCTACTGACATCATGCTGATGCTGACATGATGTCAATGGTACGACCTACTGGCATGGCCCCTTTGAACCCTCCTTATGCCTTAAAGGAGGCGATTTTTCTTTTGGCCATAACTTGGGCATACGATATTAGGTTTTGGCAAACAAGATATTGTCAGAAAGTTGGTTTCGCCAACTTTTCAGTGGTGTGGGTCTCATCACTTTTTTTTTGTTGCTAGTGCAATCTACAACCTGTTGAAGTCAGAAGTGTTGTTTTTAGTCTCGAGCTTGTAACTTTTGACCCATTTCTCCATTTTTCGCGATTCCAACGACAATGTGACAGTCTTTCAAAGCTCTTCACAGGCATCCATGCACTTTTTCTAGATTTCTTTCTAGGTACATTTTATTTAGTTTTTGTGTTTTCACATTCTAGTGAATTACTTGGACGTCTTAGCTCCTAAAAACTTTTTGTTTACGTAAGATGACTCGTTTATGGCTATTCTTCATGTATTTCTAGTATTCTATCCTATTTGGGCATTGTAGACTTTTTCATACACATTCTCTTTTGTAGATGCACTGAGATAAACTGCCATTCTAGTGTATTCTTTTTGGGGATTTTGCACATCCTGTTGTGCCTTTTATACTTGTACTATGATATAAAATCCCATGGGGGGTTGATGTTTTCCTTTGGTTTGTCATCACACCTTTGTTAAGTGAGTGTCTCTTCCACGACAATAGTGAATCTTAGTGATTCTTGCCTCATGAGTGTGTGCCTAATTTGCACACCCTTTTATTTGTAGGTTGTTTCTCCTACATGCACTTCTTGGTTTCACACAATTTTAATGTACCTATCTTGGTTCTCCCTTTTCAACATTATGGGGGGGGGGGTTCTACTGTTGGTGTTAATGCTTCCTTGGTTTCACGTTTGAGTGATCTACATATCTAGTTCTTGTTCCTATGTAATTTTGGATGCAATGTACATCACCGACTAGTTACATGCATTTGAGTGAGATGGATCATTTACCACATGGACACTATTGCATTCCTGTTTCTAGAGGTTCTTCATTGCAACACTATATCAGTCGTCATTCAACAACAGTCTACAGTTTCTTCATGCTTCAATGATGTTCTACATGATCCTCTCTTTTTTGGGACATTGTTTTGGTTGGAGGCTTCTTATTCCTTCACCTTGATTTGGAGGCTTTTTAGTCCTTCATTCACCATTCTCTCTTTTGGATAGGATTTTTTCCCATGAGGTTTTCTACTTTTCTCTAATTTTGAGAGGTCTTTTTGATGTAGGAGGGAACACACACTCAAAAGAATTCACAAACACCTTAAATAAGAGATATTCTCCCTTCAACCAAACTAAAAATTAAAATTAGATTTCAAAGGAAATATATTCAAAACCCCAAAAATTCATTGTTTGCATAACACACTGTGTTATTACAACAAATATAAACTTAAATCAAATGATCCAAACATGACCCAAATGGTTAATATGATTAGGAAACCATAAATAAACTCAAATCAAACATGCAAGGACATGCATAGGAAACAACTCCATATTTGTGTCTCAAAATGGGAAAAATACACTATTTTCTCATAAAATTTGCAATACATATGTTTATTACAAGTGCATAAGCATGTTGTATTTACAATAAACCTATTGAAATATGATATAACACCATTAAAATTTCAACATGTGTTTCAACAACAACCTTCCTTTAACAATTTGAAATTTCACCTCATTTGGAGCTCCCAACCTTCACCTGTACTGTGAAATAGATTGGCAAATTTGCTCTCTTCTATTTCTAAATTTTAATAACTTCAACAATGGATTCAAGGATTTTTTTCTACTACAACACAACCAAACTTGTACAAATATGACTCCAATCTTCCCAAAAATAAATTGCCAAGAGAGATTTCTCCAAAATCTAGAAAAGTAACATGTGAATTTGACAAGCTAAGACTTAAATATTGCATTCAACTTTCCTCTCCTGCAACTCCTCATTCTCCATGACCAAGATGGGGAAAAATGACTTCCAAATGACATTAAATTACATTTCATGTCTTAAGGAATATGCTCTTACACCATTCTAATTACAATTTTCTAAAAATAGGCTTCTTGTCATCCCACTAATTCCACTTGATTCCTCTTGATATAGAAAAACCCATAACCTCTATCATGGGCACACAAATTTTCTCTTACAACCTTGTCATAATGAATTTATTGTATATCATAATCCATAAGTGGGCCTTCCAAGATTCAATGCCCAAGTATAGTGATTAAATCTTACATAGCAAATATTGTTAGAATTACATGAAACTTTATCGAATGACTATTCAGGCTTGCCAAATTATTTAATAAAATAATTATCTTTATTACAAATATTATTCAACCTATTTAACATATTATTTTATTAAAAACATTAAACTACTAAGCTATGAAAATGATTTTTTTGGTTGATGTTGGATAGCCCTCATGTACCATGGATGCTCTTGCATCACTTTTGTTTGTACATGGGTGCCTCACCAGGCCTTGTTTTCCTAGACCCATCATGCATTCTCTTTTTAGGGTTTTTAGCTACTCCTTAAGTTCATCTTAAGGGGGGTGTTAGAGTAATCATGCTTAGCTAATAATTAATTAATCTTTAATTGATTATTAGTCTATTTATTCTTATGCACTTAAGCTAAACTTAGGAGTGATTTACTATGTTAACTAGAGAGATATTATTAGATCATTCTATCTCATTGCATGAGATGTTGACACTTGTCATGATCTAATCCATTTCTCATTTAGGGTTGCTCCTATATAGCACTCAACCCTCATTGTATTATCTCTCGAGCTTTCATGCCTTTGCTAGAACTCTCAACCTTTGAGGACTCTTGCTTTCCTTGAAGATTCTCGAGGTTCATTCTGTATCTTTTTCTTGTTACGAAATATTGCATATATTATTTACAGATCTCTTGCGTGGAAGGTGTCTTTGTTCATTGTTTGATCCTGTGGCTTGTGTTTTTCTTAATTCTAACAATGTAGAGGGCTTAAATCATGATAACATACAACACAAATTTGCATAATCTTACCTATCATTTTATAATTATTGGAATATATATTTGAAATATATTTATTTTAAATATGTTTATATTAATTTTGTGATATAGGTTGGATAGATGCTTCAAAATTCACATTTCTTCATAATTTAGATCAGACGTATTTAGAATGTTTGAAATAAATACTCATTAAATTTGTATTGATTTTTTATTGTCTATTTGTTTTAACAACCTCCTTATTATCATTGTTATTATATCTAAATTAAAATTTAACTATAGACAATAAAATATTAACAAGATGTTAACTTCGGAAAAATTTACGACATTTATAAAAACTTAATGTAAAATAGAAAACAAGAAAACTGCATGTATAATACACTAGGCATGCATTTCAATTATTGGTAAGGTATCAAGCACAAGCTTTTTATTAATTTCTTAAATTAAAAAAAGTTCTTAATTTATGTAAATTATTATACCATTTACTTCGGAATATTTAGTGAAACTTAAAATACAACTAATGGAAGATGACATAAATATAAGAATTATATTTTCATAAAGGGTAAAGGTGAGATTTTAGAAGTGACCCAACCCTTTTACAAGGAAAATCATAGATATAACAATGTAGTTCACTCAACAATGTTTTTTTATAGATAAGGACTATTAAATGAGTCCATTTTTTACAATTTTTAACCAACAACAAAAGGCATTCACCTAATAGTTAAAAGATAGCAAGAAAAAATCAACAAATTGAAACCAACCCCATAATAAACTTGTTGGAGCCACATAGATCCAAAGTGCATTAATAGCCCATTGTCACATCTTTTTTTTATTACCATTGATCAAATTTTCTTCATATTTGCTTTCCAATGCTTTGAAACACCCTTAAGTTAGCCTGCCTTCTAGATGAGCACTTAGTTAACAATGAACCATCAAGAGGGGAGGATGTTGGAGAGACATAAATCTTCAATTGAAACTTGAATTGAAGCATCAACCTTGTTAAAGACATTCTTTTGAAATTTTAGATTTTATGCCTTTTACACCTAGATACCAATCTCATCCTAAATATACATGGTAATCCTTGGCCCAACTTCTAGCAAAGCAAACTAGCATGTTGGAAGAGAGGAGAAAACTCCTCTTTAGGCCTTGCTCACAAAATATGCCCCAATAGCAAAACCCTTTCCTAGATGAGAAACATTTCCTTAACATCGCCAAGTTAATCCCTATATGAAGTTAGGAACTCATTACAAAAGTCGTTACAAGAACATAGAATACTAACTCCTATATCCCTTTTGGATCTAGCACTTGAATGGTTGACTTGGAGAATGTTTCACAATTATAGAGGAGGACAAGATATTATATAATTCATTGTTTGATGTGTCTCCTAACAATTGCCACCTAAAGAAGAAGAGAAGTAGCATAAACAATAGATCTAACTCTCTGCAATAAATAGTCACATAAATCCTTGTCATGTTTAATTCGTTCCTTGTCAAAAAAATTCAAAAAACCTTTAGAAACTCCCCTCCTTGCCACCTTAAGAATGCACTTAATAGCCTTTGATTTCTCTCTTATCAATATTGGGAAAATCTGAGCCTTATCTCATGCTCCCACATCATAGTGAATCATTTAAAAATTAAACAAGCTTATCCCTAGGTATAAGAGATTCTTAAATCATAGCTCTTGCAAACATCTTGACTATACTTGGGTCATTGAGTAGGTCTATTAAATTAAAAAAAATGTAGACATGATATCACTAAACATACTTTTTAAGGAAATTCCAAGAGAATATTAGTACCAATAATGTAAATATCATAAGGGAGTCAATTACAAACACCTCCTATAATTTTTCCATCCTATATCTAGTTACATCAAGCATTTTCCACTTGTAGGGCATGAAAGAAAAACAATGATTGGTCAACTAATTCATCTTGATCACCAAAAAGAAACAAAAACTAAAGTAAAAGGAAGATGCCAATATAAGAACCCAAATTGCATTTATATGTATTTATATGTATGTATGTATGCATGCATGCATGCATATATGTATATGTATATATACATATAAATAATATATTCCATACATCTCATCATTATTCTATTAGCAAATCATGCATGTAAAACATTTATTACAATAAAATAAAAGATATTAATAATGCCAATCTTAATTCTTGAAGAGACCTTAGGGGCCAGAACATTTATTGATGGAAGTAAAATTTGGAGGGTACAAAGACATAAGGATAATAATATAAAAAGTTTGTTGGTATTAGTGGTTGTAGCTTAATCTTTTGGAGGTCTTGTAATCTTTAGCAATTTATATTTCATGTGCAAGATTTCAATGCCTTAAAACGATTTAGTTAACCATTTGATAAAATAGAAACTACTATCAATCACTTAGTAGTTAATTCCAAAAGGAAAATCTTAAAATCTAGGAATTGACAACACAAACCTCCATAATTAATTGAGAGCGACTAGATTGGTTTACATCAAGGTTTGAGATTGTCTTACCAATGCCCATTCAATATTTTAATAATTGATTAATGGCACTGATAGAGTGAATTTAGTGTAGTTATTTGTTTTGACTTGTTAGAATAAAAAATTACAAGCCTTTGTCAAATTAAATGTGTTATGTCAAGAATTAATATTCTTTGACTTTGCAAATGAGACGTACTACTATGGATGGTGGGTTGAATTTGTTGAAAATTGAGGTGTTTGTGTAGCTTAATAATTTGTAAGACTTTATGATCGCTGATCTAAATATGCTTTTCCTTTGTTACAGATTCTTTGTGGGTGATTATTTGATTAATTCATTTTACTGTTTGTAGAAAGAAGACAAAAGTTGATAGAAGAATTAGACAGGATATTAGAAATATTACACAAGCATATACCGTGGAGAAACCCTTTCGGGAAAAAACTCCACCAAGAATTAATCTATTATTCAATCTCTAAAGTAGATTACAATAGCTCCAATTCTTGCTTGAGAATGCTTCTTTTTCCTTCACCAAATCTTCTTCACAACTTGCAATAAAATTGATAATAACTCTCTTCAACTTGCTTGAGATAAATAGGTAATAAACAACTTTGTAAACTCCAAAAGAGTTACAATTGCAAATCTCAATCCCTATCTCCTAAAAGGTATGCCAATCTCTTCCAAGTAGAGTTTAACCATGAAGAAAAATGCCAAATCATCATCTTCATCCATTTGGGTGTCCCAAAATGAAGTACAAAATCAACCTTTATTCTGTATAAATATTCAAGGCTTCATCCTCAAAGTAGGCGCCCAAGAGTGGGCCCACTTAACTTAACCTTCTGAAATATCTTAGCATGCAAAGGAGTTAATTCCAAGAAGCCAACTTGGGTGCCCAAGTTGGGTCCAAGTCATTTCTTGTTAACTGAAACATTTCTCTCCACCATTCATGCAAGAATGGTCATCCCTTGTTAACTGTAGGTAGTCCCTATTATTTGTCATACAACTCAAGTCATTTATCATGCATTCCAAGTTAACTAAAGTCAACTAGCATTCAACTAAAACTAACTAGAGATAACTGAACCATAACTGAACTAAACTAAACTAAATTGATTCTGAATTGAACTAAACTAAACTAATCTGAATTAAACTGAACTGAACTTCATGCATGTAAACATCAAACCTTAACTCCTAGGATCTTTACATGCATTCAAAAGTGTTATCTTTTACTCCAAACAGTTAACTTAACTCAAGGTGAATTCCACCTTCCATGTGGGTGCTCCATGTGCTCCTATTATTTAGGAACTCATCTTGGATGCCCTCACATGCTCCTTACATTTAGAATTAATTACAAATGTCAATTAACATGATTATTTCATCAAATATTAATCTTTCTCTAATCCTAGTGTTTGAGAACACTTTCCAAGGACTTAGGAGATACATGAAATAAATAATGTTTAGGATTGCAATTAAATGGCATCCTATTTCCAACATTCTCCCACTTGACATTATACATTGCAATTATTCTAAACAAGGAATCATTATTATAAATCAAGTACAGAACTTAAGGCCAATGGCCTTCCTGCACCAACTAATCAATCCATGCCAACTTCAAATGCAACCTGCATAATCATGAAGCTCCAAGCAAATGATTAAAACCAAGAGAACTTATCTGAAGGAACTGGTTTCATAAGATAATCTATAACATTAATTAAAGTTTCGACTTTCTCAATTAATACCTTCCCACTCTCAACCATTTCTCGCACAAAGTGATACTTAACATCAACATGATTAGTACGAGCATGATACATAGGATTTTTGGCTAAACACATAGCACTCTGACTATCACATTCAAGTTTAAATTACTTGTATTTAAAACCAATACCTTTCCCAAGTCTCTGTATCTAAACTACCTCTTTGGAGGCATGTGAAACCACCGAGTGTGTTGAACTCACGTTCAACCAAGGTGTAGGCTCCTCGGTCTTTTCTGTTGAAAACAACTTTTCTTACTAGTAACTATTCCAACATATATCTCTTACCTTAAGAGAACTCAAGCCTCACCTATTTCTCCAAGTATCCATGAGGACCTGTAAACAACCAATCCATGCCAAACTCCAAATGTAATATAGCACTATCATGAAGTAATCAAGCAAATGATTAATGTACCCAATACTTAAGAGAACTACACAAGATCAATGTCAAAGCTCCAATCTTGAACATAAACATGACATCCATGATCTAACCATCTCCTCCTAGGAGATCACATGCACCAAAACACACTTAACACATCCTAGTCTCAAGAGAACCATGCCAAACTCTAAATGTAACAAGAGTAAACCATGACATAATAGCAACCACTCTAAACCAAAAAACATATCCCTAATCACATGAGGATAACCTTACCAATGATGCATCCACGTCACTGCCAACAACTCCCACTGAATTGTGGTACCGAGTCACACATGGCATCGTGACTACCATCCTCTTCATGAAGATCACTATATCCTACCAAAGCTCCCACTAAACTGTCATATCGAGCTATACATGGCAACAAGATAAACATCAAACCATCATTGTTAAAAGCATATGGAATTTTAGACATTTCCTCATGATCATAATTATCATAACATGTATTATGCCACAACTCTAAACCACTAATCAAGAGTATACCATGACATAATAACAAAACCATCCTACAACCAAGAATCCACTTCATTGCCAAATGCTCCCACTAAACCGTGATACTGAGCAATCCCATGGCATCATGATGCACATAATCAAAACCACATTTCTGTCAAAAGTTCACACAAAACTTGTGAATCCAAGCTCTCAATGACACATGAGAAACATCCTCTAAAGCAAGAATATATACCTCTTGTAATAAACTTGTTTTCCAAAATCAGCAATAACAAAAAATAGTAAAAGCTCCCACTACAGCCAAAAATCCTCCAATCTTTTAAGAGAAAGGCGTCCCAATACTCTACCCAACCTCATATATGATACCAAATGTTGAAAATTGAGGTGTTTACGTAGCTTAATACTTTGTAATACTTTATGATTGCTGATCTAAATATGCTTTTCCTTTGTTACAAATTCTTTGTGGGTGATTATCTGATTAATTCATTTTACTGTGTGTAGAAAGAAGACAAAAGTTGATAGAAGAATTAGACAATATATTAGAAAGATTACACAAGCATATACTGTGGAGAAACCCTTTCGGGAAACAACTCCACCAATAATTAATCTATTATTCAATCTTTGAAGTAGATTACAATAGCTCCAATTCTTGCTTGAGAATGCTTCTTTTGTCTTCACCAAATCTTCTTCACAACCTGCAATAAAACTGATAATAGCTCTCTTCAACTTGCTTGAGATAAATAGGCAATAAACAACTTTGTAAACTCCAAAAGAGTTACAATTACAAAGCTCAATCCCTATCTCCTAAAAGGTATGCCTATTTCTTCCAAGTAGAATTTAACCGTGAAGAACAATGCCAAATCATCATCTTCATCCATTTGGGCGTTCCAAACTGAAGTACAAACTCAACTTTTATTCTATAAATATCTTCAAGGCTTCATCCTCAAAGTAGGCACCCAAGAGTGGGCCCACTTAACTTAGCCTTCTGAACTTAACTTAGCCTTCTGAAATATCTTAGCATGCAAAGGAGTTAATTCCAAGAAGCCAACTTGGGCGCCCAAGTTGGGTCCAAGTCATTTCTTGTTAACTGAAACATTTCTCTCCACCATTCATGCAAGAATGGTCATCCCCTGTTAACTGTAGGTAGTCCTTGTTATCTGTCATGCAACTCAAGTCATTAGTCATGCATTCCAAGTTAACTAAAGTCAACTAGCATTCAACTAAAACTAATTGAAGATAACTGAACCATAACTGAACTAAACTAAACTAAACTAAACTGATTCTGAACTGAACTGAACTGAACTGAACTAAACTGAACTAAACTTCATGCATGTAAACATCAAACCTTAACTCCTAGGATCTTTACATGCATTCAAAAGTGTTATCTTTTACTCCAAACAATTAACTTAACTCAAGGTGAGTTCTACCTTCCATGTGGGTGCCCCATGTGCTCCTATTATTTAGGAACTCATCTTGGACACCCTCACATGCTCCTTACATTTAGAATTAATTAAAAATGTTAGTTAACATGATTATTTCATCAAATATTAATCTTTCTCTAATCCTAGTGTTTGAGAATACTTTCCAAGGACTTAGGAGATACATGAAATAAATAATGTTTAGGATTGCAATTAAATGACATCCTATTTCCAACAGAATTTGATAAAGATACTTGTGTGTATTAGAAATTTTGAATTGAAATCAATGTATAGATTAGTAATATAATGCAATTGATAATGACACACAAAAAAATAATTTAAGTCTACTTTAATAGCAACATTTTTTTCCACACTTAGTCGTTTTTTGTACATAAAATGCAAATACAAAGTTCTATGTATTTATTGACATTATCAATGACCAAATGGTCAAATTTGTCACACAAATATTATCTGTTAATATGATGATTATGAATTATAGTGAGATACTCATTCCACATCTTGGATTAAAGAAGACAAAAATATTATGGAGGACCAAGTCACAAATAAAGACTTCTATAACTTCAACTTTAGAGTTATATGTTTAATTTTTTTTATATATTTGAGTTCACAATCATTAAAGAAAACAAATAGGTTCATACCAAGGATTATATCACCATCCAATCTATGAACTTATGTGATGTAACTAGACAATGTAAATTATGTTTTCATATTACTATAATACATGTGATGATTGTTAATTGCGTTAGTCTCTGGATATTTTTTGGATAGATGTATTTAAGATACCTTTTTATCTTAGTATTATTTTATTTTCAATATATTACTCCACAAAATATTTTAAAAGGAACCTTGTATAATTCATACGACCGTACATTGTAGACACTAATTTATAAATGTAATTTAGATTGAGATATATGACAATCTATAGGGAAGAGGGGTCAATCATTAGGTGAGGTCTTGTTTTGATACAATATTTGTGGTTATGGGATTTAGATTTAGTCTTGCAACATATTTATTCTATATATTGTTAATAATTATTCCACATGTAAATCAACAAATAACCAAAGATTTTTCAATATGTACCCTTACATGTGATGAGCACACGACTGAGAGAAGGGGGAGGTGAATCAGTATAACAATATTCTTTTTCTTTTAAAAACTTATATAATCACTTTAAGATTTAATCAAAACTAGCACATATGTAAAATTAAACAATGAGCAACACAATAATGACACAATTTACGTGGAAATCCTTGTAGGAGAAAACCATGGAAAAAATATTGCTTTTATTAAACTTCTTTTTATAAATTCTAGAGGCACCAACTCCTCATTCAATTTGTGAGCACCAACCCACCAGAGGCACCAACCACTCATTCAATTTTTCCTTCTAAATTTTGCTATAATTTTGATCACCAATCTGCTATAATTCTCTTCTTCAATCTGCTATAAGCTGATCCTAAATTTGCTACAAAACTGATCACAATCTCCTCATAAAAATTCTTATAAATCTGCCATACAACTTTTTATAATCTCCTCCTATAATGTACAAATATTCTTTTTAAAAATTTCTCTTGATGTATTGGTGTATCTAATGTATTTATTTATCTTTCTTTCCTCAACACACTTCCTCTACAATTTTTAGTCTTCCTTTATACCTTCATGAATGAGGGTGACTTATTCAAAGACATAACTTTTATTATGTGTGTGCCTTTCATAACAATTTTAAATACTGCTTCATAAAATCCATCGCTTCCCTCTCTATTATTTCCCACAAAGGGAGGCGACTCTTTATTTGTAATCATTTATTACAATAACTAAATGAGTGCTACTTAGTTACTTATTAGTAATCCCTATCCTTTATATAATCTATCGTTGTCCTTCTAAGTAATCGTATTTATTTACATTTGTTACTTAAATGGGGGTGACAGCCTTAAGGAATCAATAAAAGTACATTTATTTTTGTCTTTAGTAACTTTGTCTTTTCCTTCTTTCATCCTTTCCTAGTTGCTTTCACAAAAATAAACTCTGCCCTATAATGAATCACTGCACTTTGTCTTATATTTTTTTTCTTATTTGATTTTTGTCCTATATGAATTTTGTCATATTCTAATTTTGTCTTATTAGTTTTTCGTTTTAAAAGTGGCTCTAAAATTATGAAGGTCGACTAGTAGCAAACAATTTAGAATATAATAAATGATTGCCTTTATATTAATGACATTATTCTTGGACTATCAATGACATTAATTATGTTGATGTTGATCTTTCTTTTGACATCAATGACAATATTTCTAACAATCTCCCCCTCTATCATTGATGGAAACTTCTTAAGGAAATGAACTTGAATATAGAAGGCTCCTTTTCTTGTTGCTACTCCTATCTTTGTACTTCTCCCCTTTGACATCAACGACAAAGGATTCAATAGAGCTGTAAGATGGTGCAATGAAGAGCTCCCCCTTACGAATAGATGTCCTTAATGACTAGAAGGAGAGGGTACCACCCCTAACTTTTGCCTAACAAACTCAAAAATCTCTTTGGGAAGAGGCTTTGTAAATATATTCGCAATATGTTCTTTAATGACAACATATCCCAACTTTACTTGTTGATCTGCTACTTGTTCCCTCAAAAAATGATATTTGATGGGAATGTGTTTAGTCCTTGAGTGCATCACTGGATTCTTGGAAATATTAATGGCACTTGTATTATCACAAAATATAGATATTAGGTGATCATATTCCACTTTGACATCCTTCAAAATTTGTCTCATCCAAAGAACTTGGGTACAACATGATGTTGCTGGTATGTATTTTGCTTTAGTAGTGGATAGAGAGATTGAAGCTTGTTTCTTACTAAACCATGAAACAAGATCGTGCCAAAAAAAAATGCACTGCCACTAAAACTCTTTCGATCATCCAAACTTCCACCCTAATCAACATTTGTATATAATTTTAAGGTGAATTCTTCACCTCTTGTGTACCATATGTTAGTTTTATGATCCAATGTAAGAGCAGAAATTTAATTCAAAATCAGACACAATAACACAACATATAACCTGGGAAAACCCTCCACTTGAGGGAGAAAAACCCAACAACAATATATCACTTATATATTGAATATCAATGAATGTCTCCTTTACAAAGAGGCCAATATTAAGGCCAAGAATGATCACCACAATTTGATGCTAACACAACAATGATATAACTCAACCTTCAACAGATATATTGATCTACACTTGATAACTTCTTACTACTCCAACTCACACTATGGATATCGAACTATGATGTATCTTGAATATGAATATCAATACAATGAAGAACAATGCGTATATATACATATGAATGGAAGGGACACATCCCTTCTAACCTTCATGTCGACCTCCACCAAAAGTCGTGTCTACAAGACACATGCAGTCAGCCTCAAAGAATCGCATCTCTTCATAAATTCGCACCTAAGGATGTCGGCCTCAATAACAATTAAATAAAACATCATTTAATATGAGACATGCCTCTTCATAAAAATTCGACTTGCAATTTAAATAGCCATTAGGCTATAATTTAAATTGCCCTTCATAGATCGGGCTGGAAGATAATCCCGACACTGCTCAATAACATCAACACCATAAACCAAAATCCAAGGTTTCTTTTAAGTATTTGAATATTTTCTTCACTACCTGTACATGTGTCTCTTTAGGAGCAACTTGAAACCTTGCTACCATCGCAACTACTTGCATAATATTAGGTCTTGAGATTGTCATATAAAGAAAACTTCCTATCATAGATTTATAGAGAGTTTGGTTTGCATCAAGAGATTCACCATTCTTGCTTAACTTACATCTTGTAGGCCCATTGGTGTACTCATGGGATTGTAATCCTACATTCTAAAAATTTTCAACATTTCTTTGGCATACTTAGTTTGTGAAATAAAAATTTCATTATCAAGTTGAGAGACTTGTAATCCTAGGAAGAAAGAGAGTGCACCTAACATGGACATTTCAAATTCTTCTTGCATTTTTCGAGTAAAGTCTTGACACATTCTATTTTTTTTCCTCCAAAGATGATGTCATCTACATATACTACAACAATCAATTAATGACCATTTTCAACTTTAGAATAGAGATTATTGTTTGCTTCCCCTCTTTTGAATCCTCGTTCTTGCAAGTGTTTGTCCAATATCAAATACCAAGCCCTGGGGGCTTGTTTTAATGCATAAATAGATTTATTGAGTTACATACATAGTCTTTGTTTTTTGACAAGATGAATCCTTCAAATTGTTCAATATAGATCTCCTCGTCTAGATGTCCATTGAGAAATGCCAATCTGACATCCATTTGGTAAACTTTGCAGTTTTTATGGCAAGCAAATGCTAGGAATATCCTTATGGTCTATAATCATGCAACTGGGGAAAATGTTTCTTCAAAGTCAACCCTTCTACTTGAGCATATACTTTACAAACGAACCTTGCTTTATTCTTTACCACTTGACCATCTTCATTTAACTTATTTTTGAACACCCACTTGGTACCAATTACACTTTTATCCTTGGGTCCTGGGACAAGTTCCCAAGTTTCATTTCTCTCTATTTTATTTAATTCATCTTCCATGGAACTTACCAAATGTGTGTCTTTGCTAGCTTCGAAATTTTTTTGGGTTCAATTTTAGAAAGTAAAGACATATGTCTTGGTGTGGTGGCCAAACTTCTCCTTGTTTGGATTTCGCTATCCATGTCTCTTAATAACTAAGTTTTTTGGATGATTTTTCTGAACAAATCTTGATGGTGTTTTAGGTGCCTTTGTTGGTGTTGTAGATTTCTCATGTTCAATTTCTTCTTCTTCTTCTTCTTCTTCTTATTTGCAACTTTCTTCTTCTTCATGCTCAACTTCTTGGATTATCTCTCCTTTATGTATGTTATCATTTATACATACATTTCTACTTTCAATGATTGTGTAACCTTTTATTGTAGCACTTGAAAGCTTTTCTTCTTGAAGAATAGCCAAGAAATGTCCCTTCATCGGATCTAGCATAAAACTTTCCTAAATTTTCTTCATCTCTCTTTATATAGCACTTTCTACTGAATACTTTAAAGTTCTTAACTGTGGCAGGACTACCTTTCCAAAGTTCATAAGGAGTCTTATCATGATTGGCTCTAATTTGTGCTTGATTTAGAATATAAATTGTTGTATGCATTGCTTCTCTCCAAAATGAGTTTGATAACTTTGACTCATTAAGCATGGTTCTTGACATTTCTTGCACCATTCTATTTTTCCTTTCCACAACTCCAATTTGTTGTGGTGTTCTTGCAACTAAAAAGTGTCTTCTAATCCCATGTTTTTCACAAAATTCCTCAAAATCATTTGAGGTAAACTCACCCCCTCTGTTTGATCTTAGGCATTTAATTTTTAATCCAATTTCATTTTCTAATAAAGCCTTAAATATCTTAAACTTCTCTAGTGCTTTAGATTTTTCTTTCAAAAAAGTTACCTAAGCAAATGTAAAGTAATCATCAATTAACAACATAAAGTAACTTTCACCTTGCATACTCTTTGTGCAGGTTGGTCCACAAAGATCTGTATGGATGAGCTCCAATGGTTTAGATGTTGAATACTCCTTTGTTTTGAAGGTGACCCTTATTTTCTTCCCAAGTTGGCAGTGATTACAAATTGTATTTGAAGGTTTTGAGGTTTTTGTCATTTCTCTTATTGCCTGTGTATTGCTGATTTTGAAAAGATTGTCAAAGTTGATGTGTCCCATCCTTCTATGCCAAAACCAACTTTCATCTTCTTTTTCCATAAAACATTTCTTACCTCTATTTTCATTTATGATGTAGAGGTTATTAGCTATCCTATATGGTTTTGCTATCAATCTTCCTTCCTTCTTGATTTTACATCCCTTTGCATGAAATGAGAGAGTATGACCTTTATCACATAATTGGATTAAACTAAGAATATTGTGCTTTAATCCATTAACATGTAAAACATTCTTTATCTTTGTTCTTCCATTTTCTAGACTAATAGTTCCCTTTCCAAAAATATTGGTTGTAGTATTATCTCTAAACTCACTGTTCCTCCATCTATGTTCTCTAATGTGAGAAATTTACTTTTTTCACCAGTCATGTGACATGAGAAGCCACTGTCTACATACCATTGTTCTCCATCATATTGAGCATGTAGGGCAGTTTGTATTATCACAAATCTCTCTTTTCTATCTTCTTTCTTCATTTTCCATACTTTTGAATTCTTCACCTTTTGTTTTACAAGGATGTCTTTCTTTTTATCTTGCTTTGGGGAATCTACAAAAATAGTTCTACAAAATCGTGTTGTGTGTCCATAGTTATTACATTTAAAGAGCTCAACATTGTAAAGTAGAGGAGAAAAAGAATTACAATTCCTTTTATCAACCCTAGAGGTATTCTTATCCTTGTTCCAACCAATTTTTTTTTATATGATTCCTACAGTTTATTGCCTTATGGCCAAAATGATTGTACGTGAAGAAACAACCAATGAAAAGATGATAGTACTTAGTCATATGTGCTTGTCTTTGTGGAAATAATTTTTTGAAAGTGTTCTTATTATTTTGATATGTGCTTGGTTTTGATGCAACATGACTTTATTTTGCTTTGCTACATTCTCCTTTGACGGGGATTTTAAGTGTATTAATATAACTTTTTGGATTTTCTTTGTTTGATTCTATTTGTGCATTTTCTTTCTTTTATTCATAACCAATACGAGTTTTTATAGATGGTGATATTTGTTCACTTATGATATTATCTGAGATTTTTGTGCTATTTTCAAACTTGAGGCTTATGTT
The DNA here is from genome assembly GCA_007258455.2 of Sequoia sempervirens. Classification (NCBI taxonomy): domain Eukaryota; kingdom Viridiplantae; phylum Streptophyta; class Pinopsida; order Cupressales; family Cupressaceae; genus Sequoia; species Sequoia sempervirens. Next base: position 21,542 of record VDFB02263287.1, read on the forward strand.
TAACTTGGTGGTTGTCTTCTCTAATTCCTTAGAGAAACAATCTTAGATTCTAGTCTTCTACATGTTTCTTCTATTATGTTTAATTCAGATCTGATTTTTCCTTCAATTTAAACTTTCAAGTTGATGATTACTTTATCTGGTTCTTCAAGTGCTTTGGCCTTTTTACATTCTTCTTGAAATAATTGTTTGTACTTTAAATTTTTCTTCCTAAGTCTCTCAATTTCGTCTATGGCACAATAGAGCTCTTCCTGAAATCTTTCTTCCTCATCATCTTCATAATCAAATTTGATCTTCTCACCCTCATGTGAGTGCTTGTTTTCTTTATTATTATTTTCAAAGATATTGCCTTATGTTTCAAATGCCATAAAAAACATTTCTTCTCTATAGCTATCCCAATCACTTTCATTAGATGAACTATCATCTCTATAAGCATAGAGACTTTTCTTGTAATCATAGGATTTCTTCTTATTTTTTATCATACTTGTGACTATATTTGTTTCCTTTCTTTGTATAAGGATCTTCTTCTTCATCACTATCACTTTCTTTCAAATATGGGAATTTCTTAATAAAGTGTTCTATATTTCCATAGTTAAAACATTTAAATAGAAAACGTACCTTGCTCTGTCTTTTTAACTTCCATACAAAAAGAGCTTGCTCCTTGTCTGTTTCTTCCTTAAAACTCTCACTTGGCATAGTTTGTTTATTATTTGATCTTTTTGTGACCTTGAAGGTTGCTTCCCTTTTAGATATATTGCCTTTTTCGGTCCTCATCTGATATGCTATGAGGATTCCATGTAGCTCATCCATGGTTAATGTATCCAAGTCCATCTCTTCTATAGCATAAACTTTAGCATCAAATCTTATGGGAAGAGATCTTAAAACCTTTTGCACTATTGCTAATTCATCTATTTTTTCACCAAGATCCTTTATGGAATTGACTATCTCATCTACTCAAAGTAGATAGCTAATAATATTTTCTTCATCCATCATCTTTAGACTCTCAAATTGCCATCAATGGGTTTGAATTTTTTCTTTCTTTACTTTGTTGTCTCCTTCATAAATGTTTTTAAATTTGTCCCATATATCCTTGGCATATTTTCAATGCATTAATTTCACAAGTTGATTCAGTTAATCTACTTAAGATTGCATTCTTGGGTTTAGCATTATTTTCACTTGCCTTCTTTCCCATTGAATATGTTGGAGGAGCTGATGGAACTTTATATCCATTTACCACTGATTGCCAAATGTCAAATCCTAGGGCACTTATATAAGTTTCCATTCTTAAACTCCAAAATGCATAATTTATCCCATCAAACAATAGATCCTTATTGGAAGAGAATCCTTCTTGTCCACCCATGCATATTCTTTTAGATCTACCTTCTAGTTTGTTAGACTAATTTGAAGGAGCCTGCTTTGATACCAATTGATGAGCACACATTTATATTGAGAGGGGGGGGGGGTGAATCAATATAATGATATTCTTTTTCTTTTAAAAACTTATATAATCACTTTACGATTTAATCAAAATTAGCACATATGTAAAATCAAACAATTATCAATACAATAACAACATAATTCACATGGAAATCCTTCTGCAAGAAAACCATGACAAAAATATTGCTTTTATTAAATTTTTTTTTACAAATTCTAGAGGCACCAACCCTTCATTCAATTTGTGAGCACCGACCCACTAAAGGCACCAACCCCTCATTCAATTTGTGAGCACCAACCCACTAGAGGCATCAACCCCTCATTCAATTTGTGAGCACCAACTCACTAGAGGCACCAACACCTCATTCAATTTTTCTTTCTAATTTTTGCTATAATTTTGATCACCAATATGCTATAATTCTCTTCTTTAATATGATATAAGCTGATCATAAATTTGCTAGAAAAGTTATCACAATCTCCTCATAAAACTTATAAATCTGCCATACAATTTTTCATAATCTCCTCCTATAATGTGCAAATAATCTTTTTAATTTTTTCTCTTGATCTGTTGGTGTGTTTGATGTATTTATTTATCTTTCTTTCCTCAACACACACTTCCTCTACAATTTTCAGTCTCCCTTTATACCTTCATGAATGAGGGTGACTTATTCAAAAGACATAACTTTTATTTGTGTCTTTTCATAACAATTTTAAATTAATTTGCTTCTTTATAAAATCTATCACTGCCCTCTCTATTATTTCCCACAAAGGGAGGTGACTCTTTATTTGTAAAAATTTATTACAATTACTAGGGGAGAGGGGCCTATAGTGGAGCACCCTAACTTCGTGTTTCTCAAACTCCTACATGGAATTTCAAATCAGTCCCAATTTTGTACAACAATTTATTTGGCAACTCACCTACTTAAAAAATTTAATTTTAGGGTCACATCATCAAATATGATGCCACATCAGCCTGCTTTTTGTTAAGGTATTAAAAAAGGTTCAAAAAAAAGTGAGACCAATAGTGGTGCACTAAGTCATGTTTTATTGGTGCACCGATGTGGCATCACATGATTTGTCAGTTTGTGTACTTTATGGATAAAAAGTGTTTTTCAATTGGATATTAAGATTCTCCACTATGAGGCCCACTGAGGACTACTTCTATCCCCACTATTGGACCTCGCTCTACTATGGGCCCCTCTCCCCTAAATGAGCGCTACTTAGTTATTTATTAGTAATCACCGTCCTTTATAAAATCTATCACTGTCCTTCTTAGTAATTATATTTATTTGCATTTGTTACTTAAATGAGGGCAACAGTTTGAAGGAGTCAATAAAAATATATTTATTTTTGTCTTTAGTAACTTTTGTCTTTTTCTTCTTCATCTTTTCCTAGCCGCTTTCACAAAAATAAACTGCCTTATAATGAATCGCTGCACTTTGTCTTATATTCTATCTTATTTTATTTTGTTCTATATGAATTTTATCAGATTTTGATTTTGTCTTATTTCTAATTTTTCATTTTAAAAGTGGCTCTAAAATTATGAAGGTCGACTAGTAGCAAACAATTCAGAATATAATAAATGATTGTCTTGATATTAATGACATTATTCTTGGACTATCAATGACATTATTATGTTGATGTTGATATTTCCTTTCACATAAATAACATTTCTAACAACATGAACACATGAGAACTTGTCAATGCCATGTAAAAAGTAAAAATAATCCTTTAACAAATGTAATAATTTATTTTTCTTTATATAAAATATCATAACTATCTATTATAAGTGTATTATTATAAAATAAGGTGCTAATGTGGACAAGTATTTCTCTTGTATGGATAGATACCATTCTTATGCATACAACTTTGATAAAGGTGTGACAATGTACATATGTTGGTTTCCTTCATCTTATATGTTTTTCTTATGACAAATGTAGAAGGTGAGTACAATGAATACCTTGTATTTTGTGATAAAATTCGAAAGATTATCGAAAGGTTTTATGATCATTTATGTTGAATATAAGTTATATTTTAAAGAAGACTATGATATTGTTCTAAAAACAAATGATTTTTCATCTACCAAGGATTTTATGATAAAATTTTGGTCAAATCTTTAAAAGTTTATTTTAAGGATACCTCTCACTGGACATGTTGATGTGGCAAGTTGCATGATGAGTCATACCTTCAAACCTTAATTGTAGATAGATAAGATTCTACATCACATTTGTAAAAAGATAAAGGTCCTATATAATTCCATGTAGCTACTACATGGTTACAAAATTAACTTGCATGACTACCAACCTCACTCCCCTAAAATATTTGACCATAAAATATAAAATTTAGGTAACTCACATGATAAGTTGTTGTACATTCTATATTAATGTTTGATATAGAAAAGTTTGTTACATTATTGACTTTAATATAATTAAAATAATAATAAATTAATAATAATAACAACTCATCTCTATTTATATACTTATATTTTTTTATAAATAAAAATAATAATTTAATTTAACAAAGTACAAACAAATTTACTTAAATAATTAAATTTATTTGAAATAAAAAAATTAACTTTAAGATTTCATGGTTATATTATAAAGTTTAAAACATTATGTATACATTTTTAGTATATAATTAAAATAAAATTCATTTTCACTTATTTATATTTTTCAAACTAATTTGGATGCAAATAAAAATGTAATTTTAAAATATTATATATTCATACATATACATTATATTATAAAAAATAAAAGTATAATACTTCATATGTACATTGTATATTAAAATGATTTTTAATATAAATGACTTCATTCCTTAATTTTATTATTATTTTAGAAGGAAAATCTTGAAAGTTAGATATTTGGAAGGCAAGCCTCTAGAACCAATTAGGAGATATTAAATTGGTTTAGAACAGTAGTTGAGAACTTCAGGTTTGTTTTAGTAATTATTAGTTTCCCATTCAAGAAAATAATATTATAATATTTTATTAATAGCATTGACAAGGTGAATTTATTGAAGTCTTTGATTATATGGGTAAAAAAGGTTTTGAGGGGGCCCCAAAACATTTTACAACATAAGGCATCCATTCTAAAGAAAAAAACAACAAAAACGTAGCTAAAAAGGTAGGCTACCATAAAAACAACAATGCTAGTATGACTTTTAAGCTTGACATTTCAAAAGCCTATGACAAAGTCCTTTGGAGCTGTCTCCCCAAAGTTTTGGCTAAGATGGGATTCAATCAGAGGGTGTTTAATCTCATCATGGAGTGTGTTACTACTATGAAATATTATGTTTTGGTCAATGGGGTCCCTTAGGGATTCTTTAATGGTGGGAGAGGCATAAGATAGGGGGATCCTTTATCCCCCTACTTTTTCATAATGGTCACAAATGTGCTAAGTAGGAAAGTTGCTAGAATGTTGTTGGAGGGTTCTATCAAAGGTGTAAAACCTGTTGTCATACAATAGTTTGTAGATGATACCATCTTGTTTGGGAAGGCTTTGGTTGTTGAGGCAAGGAAATGGAAAATGTACCTTAACAACTATGCGGCCTGCTCTAGCCAGTGCATAAACTATAAAAAGAGTATGATTTATTTCTTTAACAACACTCCTATTTTACAAGATAAGGTGACTGCTATTCTAGGCTGCGTTAGTGCCTCCTTGCCTTCGGTGTACTTGGGGCTCCCTTTTACTGTCAAGGAAGTTTACCCCACCTTCTGGAATACTATCCTTGAGAGGATTCGAAGGAAACTAGCAGGGTAGAAAGGCTCACTACTCAGTCATGTCGGTAAGGTGCAACTCCTTATTGCTACGCTTCAAGGGATTCCAATTTATTTCCTCTCTATTTTCAAAATCCCTAGGTACATAGTGGAGAAATTTGAAAAAATCCAAAGGAACTTCCTCTAGTCTGGTATAGAGGAAAAAAAGAAGTTGGCTTTGGTTAGCTGGGACAAGGTGTGCCTTCCTAAATTTGGTGGAGGGCTTGGTGTAAGGAAAGTTCAACCGGCCAACAAAGCCTTGCTTGCTAAGGTTGGTTGGGAACAATTAAGGAACAAAAAGGACTAGTGTAGGATTATGAATGCCAATTATCTAAATAATTTCCCCCTAATCAGGCGTCTCTCGTTGGAGCACCCTAATTGCTCTTTGGCTTGGAACAATATATGTAGAATGAAAAGGCTACTACACTCTAGGATAAGATGGAAGCTTGGGAATGAAATCAGTATTAGATTTTGGGAAGACCCTTGGCTACTTGATTGTCCCTTGTCCCTATCAAACTTCAAGAATTTGATGGATCCTGCACATCAATTCTTTGGAAGAAAATTTTGTGACTACTTGTTTGGTCCTCAAGGCTCTAAGAAGTGGAAAGTCTTGGAATTATGCTACCCCTCTCTCCGGGTTTGAGACTTTTGGATAGGACCTTACATGAAATCCTTTCCCCATCTAGATTTACCATTTCAAACATAGAGGATGAATTCTTTTGGATTAAGGAACACAAGGGCAACCTCTCTGTTAGGACGACTTACAATTTGTTTTCAAACTTGGGAGCTCAAAGCAAAGTGTGGAAATAGGTTTGGAATAGACATTTGGCACCAAAAATAATTTTCTTTTGGTGGACGACATGCTACAATAGGATTATGACTTAGGATAACTTAAGGAAAAGATGATTCTAGATCCCAAATAGATGCATGTTATGTAAGAACAATGAGGAGTCGATTGACCACCTGTTACTGCACTGTCTGTTTGCTATTGAAGTTTGGGACTTGACCTTTGGAAAATTGGGGATCCATTGGATCATGAATGGGGACTTAAAATTTTTTATTGAGGGATGGTCTGGCCCCTTTCAACATCCTCTCCCTATTGAGATTTAGTGTCAAACCCCTCCCATCATTTGTTGATGTTTATGGAAAGAGAGGAACAACCGAATCTTTAGAGATATAGAGAAAAGTCCCAAGGAGGTCTTTGGCATTGGCTTCAAACTTATTTTTGAGAGTGTCTCCATATACTCTTGGAAACCACCGGACAAATCCCCCATGGAGTGGGAAATCAAGATGGTAACTCTTTGAACAAAAAGTTGGAGATCAACTCCTTGGATAACTCCAAATCTCTGGCTTGACGAAATATGATTTGGAAACCCCCAGATACTTGCTGGTACAAGCTTAATTTTGATGGGTAGTAAAGGGGAACCCAAGTATGGCTACTATTGGTGGCATTATTAGGGACTGCAAGGGAAATTTGGTAGTCGGGTATGTTGGCGGTATTGGTATACCAACTTCTATTACAACGAAGGCATGGGCGTTGCTCAAGGGCATCAAGATTGCTATCACTCTGGGTGTAAAAAATATGCATATAGAAGGTGACTCCAAGATGGTGGTTGACTCTATTAATCATTTTTTGTAATCATGGATGGAGTATTAAAGATATCCTTCAGGTCATAAATTTTTTCATTTCTAAATTGGAAAGGAAGTATCTATCCCACATCTTTTGTGAGGGGAATCAGGTGGCAGATGCACCTCTGGCCAACCTTGGCTCCTTGTGGAGTCTATCCAAAATTTGGAAAAGACTTGTGACTCCCAGTGAATATAGAAGGATTTATCCTTGCTGAACAAAAAAAAGTAACTATTAATGAAGGAGGCCAACTATGCTAATTTGGGTGGGTAGATGTGGCACTATACCTTTGGGCCTTGGATGATGTGGAATAAGCATGAGTACGTGGAGAGGTTTTCATGGGGAATTGGGTGGGATTTTGAATTTATGATGATGTATGGTAGGGTTCTCCAAAACTCGTTTGGGTAGTCTTGTCAAATGTATCATAACATATTTCACATTTTCAGGAACGTGTATTTGGAAATGTTTATCATCAAGTTGTTGGCTAATCATTATCCACTCACTTCTTTCATAGATCTAAGCTTTGATAAGTTGTACTTAAGGAAATTTATTTATGACCCCTATGGCCATTTTTCCTTGGAGTATGTGTTGGACCAAATTTAGCTATAGACCTTCGGTTTATAATATCATATGATCAAATTTATCATGAATTTTGGATTAAGTATGTTGTACTTAAGAGTACCTCATTATGACCCCGCGACGATTAATTTCTTGGAAATGATCATCTACTTGTGTGATCTGCCAGATGCCTTAATTAGGCATGGTTGTCCTTGGTTTGGGAATGATGATATTGGGGCGGGTCAGTTCATCAGTTGCCATTTCAAAATTTTACAAACTCTATTGGTTTGGGGAAGCTTTTGGATTCAATGTGAGGAGATGGGAGGCGATAGAGTTAGGACTGAGCTCGACTCCTCTGATGAATTTCCTAGGAATCCTATTGTCTGGCATATATGTGTTGAGGGTGGTTTAGAGCCTCTTATGGAGTGCCTTGTGGGGAATGATGAGAAGTTGTCGGCTCAATTTTCTGCCTCCAGGAATGACATAAGAGCAATGTTGGGTGGAATTTTGTTTGAAGTTAATGAAGATGTTATTGGAAAGGCGACGTGTCTTTCCCGCACTAGTAAGAAACTTAAGAAGCACACCGAAGTCTAGGACTTAGAGAGCCTTAATTCCTTCTTCAGAGAGAATGAGAAGCCAGTTAAGAAGCAAGTTTGTTTCGAAAGAGAGGCACTTCCTAAACCGTGGGATTAGGTTTGTCTTGCTCTCACAAAGTATGTTACTCTTGAGTGAAGATTTAAGGTCTTTTACTCTTATCATTTGTTGTTATTCAATCACCTTAGGCACAAAATGCTCTTAATTTTTCCTTTTTTCCTACTAACCTCCCTAGAAAGCTTGGTGAAAGAAGCCCTTGAAGTTGCTACCCAAAACCTGGATAAGCCACCTTCGTTGCCTTTACACCAGGGCCTAATTCTTCAGCTCTACCATTTCCATTTAGCACTCTGTCCTCCCAAACCCATTTATGTTGTTCATGTTGAGGAGTTGGAACTGCCTGACCACTCCCTTGACAAACCCTCCCTTGCTACCTCTATCGGTCCCAAGAGGAAAACCCCCTATGGAAAGCCAACCTAAAAATGCTCTTAGGTCAAAACCCCCTACAAAATAGAAGACAGGTGGTGTGGAAAATGCCTAGTCTAAGGTAGTTGCCGAGTTGTGTGATTTAAAAATTCACCTACCAAGAAGAAAAAAACCATTGGAAAAGACCAAAGGTAAGAAGGAGACTCCAGGTCAAGTTGAGATGTTAACTTTGTATAGTGAGGAAAAAAGCATAGAGGACCATGATTCTAAAGGGGATACTGTTGTGGAAGCTACTGTGGATGTGGGGATGGAGAAAACCAGCATCAGGAGGTCCCATAGGCTAGCTAAAAGCAAGATGGAGGTGTGGGTGGATGAGATATCTAGAAGCTCGGAGGAGACTGGCAATAAAGAGGGGTGGACTAGCGACGAAGAGGAGTGCAATAAGGACACTATTGAGGAAACAAAGGATTTAGTTGAAGAACTCAACCGCTTCTTAGATATGAAAAAAATGATCAATGTGGACCCCACCACCCAGTCTTCAGACCTGAGGCTAGTGAGGAAGAGACTATTAAGAGGACAAAGGACGTAATAGAGGACTTTAACAAGTTGTAGGTGTGGGTGGAAAAATTGGAACATAAGTTCACTCGATTGACATGATTCACCATTAAGATCATTCATAGTTCTGCTACCACTCTCTTAGAGGTTCTCAAGGAAGAGGTGGAGAAGGAAAAAGTGAGAGGGAAATAATTGGGTGGATGAGGATGTGCTAAATCGTCTCTTTGAGAAGTGGGATGGGAATTCTATGTAATGTGTGGGTCTGTGTTTTGGGTTGTTGTTTCTTTCTCTGCTATCGGTTTGTTGTTCCTGTTTCTTTTGTTTTTTGTTGTTACTGGTCTTTGATGTAACTATGGAATTCATCTCTTTTTGGCTCCTTGGGATTGTTGTGTAAAGGGTAATGTACCCTATAAATGCAACTTATCTTATCAAAAACAACCAAGCTAACACAAATCAACATCAATTGAACCAAACAACCAACATAAAAAATAAGAATGACCAACTACACCACGCTTGGTCCCTTCCTAATGCTCTAAGAACCCTTGGCTTAGGTGTAGGAGGCACAAGCATGTTTCAGAAAACTTTCTTACTTTGAACAATATTCCATGAAATATCATCCTCTAAAGGCTTATAATAAGGGGAGGGGGGAGGTGAAGAAATATGAGTTGTATGCTTTATCAAAGCATCCATTAAAGCATTCTCTATAGAATCCACCACTGACATCAGTTGAAGTAGGGATTAGAGATGAAAATTATTAATGAGTCATTGAAGTCACAACACCCCCCAAGACCAAGTCCACCTCTAAGATCTCATCCTCTAAATCAATAAAATTGTAAGGAAGCTAAGGTAGCAAAATAATTTCCTACACTAATCTTGAGAGGAGGATAATGCAAAACTTTATAGATCTTTTCAATAGTACAAAAACTTAAACATAAATATCATGAGTACCATAACATAGTGATTTACGTGGGGAAAACCCTTTCGGGAGAAAAACCCCACTCCAAAAGCCACCCAATATATTATTCAAAAATTACAAAGATTACAATATACTTATAGAGAAAGCTTCTCATTGGAGTATCACCAACCAAAGATCCAAAGGTAACATGATCACTATCAAAGTCTCATAATACATCACAATTCATAGCTGTAATACAACACCCTCAATCACAAGTCAAGCCAATAAAATATCTACTATTAGATTTGAGACCTAATGATGAACAATCCATATTTGCAATAATAAAATATACATAAAGTTTGGGTTCTGGGGGCATTGCCCCCAAACCCCTGCTAGGGCACGTGGCACTCAGATCCCTGGTCGAGGGGATGATCCCCCCAAACCCCTCGTAGGGGGGTACCCCCTAGAACCCCTTGCACTTGCCTATCAATAGTAAACCTTATGTAATTGCAAGGTTGAGACACATTTTACCAAAAAATATCCCACTTGTCAAACACCTTGCAAAGAGCGACGCGAGGGAGTATAAACATCATCTCTTAATTTCTAGGGGCTGAAAGGCCCATATACTCTGAACACCATTTGAAATTATTTGAAATCACAAGCTTAAGTTAGAGAATCAACTATATTCATCAAAGTCTCTACCTTAACTAGCTTCACCCTACCATCTTCAACCATATCTCAAAAAAAATGATATTGTACATCAATGTGCTTGGTCCTAGCAAGAAAAGTTGGGTTGTTAGCTTGACAGATCACACTCTAAGTGTCACAATAAATTGTCACTGCACCTTGTTTTATTCCAATATCTAAACACAGTCTCTTAAGTGAAATGACTTCTTTACAAGCATGCGTAGCTACCATATACTCAAATTTTGTAGTGAACAATGCAACCACAACCTGTCGTTTACTCATCCAACTAATTGCACCACCAAATAAAGTAAACAAATAAGCATAGGTGGATCATTTGCTATCAACATCAATCCACATAACCATGAATATCAAGGGAAATATCATCTTCAGTCAAATTACTATGATAACATAAGGAATACTCTGAGGTACCACACAAATATCTAATGACTCATTTAATTGCATCCCAATGAACTCTACCAGGATTATACATATATTTAGAAAGAATTCCCACTGATTGGACAATGTATATTCTAATACAAACCATATCATACATCAAACTTTCAACTACACTCTAATAAGACACTCTTCTCATGTCTTCCATCTCTATTGGGGATGTTGGATGATCTAAAATAGATAACTTTGTTACAGCTGAAAAAGGAACACACAACAATCTACAATATTGCATGTCAAACCTCTATAAAATTGAATTCACATACTTTGGCTAAGCCATATCTTTCTGTTCACTCCATCTCTTCTAATTTCTATCCCAAGAATGTGTCTAACTGCACCAATATCTTTCATTTCAAATTTAGCTACAAGTTGAGATTTTTTGTTATGAAATCATACCTTTCCCTTTACCAATAAATAACATATCATCAACATATAATGCAATAAAAAAGAAACAATCACCATATAATAAACACAATGATCTAATTTAGAAAAGATAGAATATACATGCTTTTTAATTTTTAAATTATTTATAACAAAATTATCTTAATATTTTTTAATATCAATTTAGAAAATTTCTTTTAGTTGTAATAATAAATTTAATATTACCTTGAATTTTTTGACAATTCCTATTTAATCATTTAAAAGGATGAAATTTTTAGTCAATAAGATTGACGATAATTCAAGCTGAAAATATACTTAGTTATAAAATTTACATAAAAAGATAAAAATTTCTTGAATATTAATAATAACCAATTAAAAAATACTATTAAAATAATATTACGTAGGTACTAGTAAACCAACTTTACTCTATTAACCAGCGAGAATGAGGACATATTTAAAAAAATGCTTGAAAAATAGTTAAATGAAATAAAAAATGTTGACATCCCCACCAAAAATCAAAGCATAAGAAACAATGACAAGCTAATGGAAATCATTCACAAGGCTCTCATAGCATGCAAAAGAGCTAAGGGTAGAAGAGATCCCAAAAATAGCTTTCAGGCAAATCTATGGCATGGCGAAGAGTGTAAGGTGGCTAAAAGGAGTTTGAAAATATTTGGAAGCGAACAAGCAAATAAAAAACTATATGGAAAACTAGTAAGATTTAAAAAAGAGGAATACATGATAGTAAGGAGGGACCTAATTTCTCTTAGAGAGCACAATCCGAAGGGTTTTTGGAGAGAATTGCAGCAAGCTAAAGGTACTACTAAGAATAGCTTCACAGACATCCAATGGTTACAATATGCAAAAATATTGTATGAAAGAGACCAAGACAAAACCAATGATAAATTTTTCTCCACAAAGGATATCAAGGGTGGTATTAAAGCTTTGGTGGTGGGAAAGGCTCAGGACATTGATGGGTTACAAGTTGAATATCTGAAATGGGGATTAGAGCTCTTGGCACCGCATATCAAAAAGATTTTCAATCGGGTCATTCAACATGGTTTACCAACAAATTGGACCATGAGCATTGTTATCCCTCTCCACAAGAATGGTGATGTTAACAACCTGTCAAACTACCACACCATAATGATTAATCCTCTTTTTGGGAACCTCTTTGGGAGCATGGTGGAGCGAAGAATCAATTGTTGGGCCAAGAAGGAGGGTAAGAGGGTGGAAGGGCAAGCTAGTTTTAGACCAAAGCATTCTACTATTGACCATTGCATTACTCTTAGGAACATGGTTGAAAAAGTTTGGGATAAACAAGATAGTGATATTTTTTGTTGTTTTATTGACTTCAAAAAGGATTTTGACACGGTACCTAGAAACAAACTTTGGGACATAATGGAACAACTTGGAATTCAAAAAAGTATAGGGCTATTTTCCATAAACTTTACGATCAAGTGTGGGCCAAAATAAAAACAAAGGTACTAGGTCTTTCTATGTGCTTCGAGAGTGACATTCGTATCAAGTAGGGCCGCCCTCTATCCCCCACTTTGTTTGGGCTATACATAGACAAGTTTGAAGAGTGGTTGGACAAGCGGGGTGGTGATGGTGTTCTTTTGGCCACTTATGTGATCAAGTTGCTATTGTATGTAGATGATCCTACCTTAATGGAAAATTTAGAAAATAGTCTTCAAGTGCATCTAAAATCTCTAGAACTATTATGTCAAGATGTAGGGATGCAAGTCAACATCATCAAAACCAAGGTCATGATATTTACGTTGAAAAGAGCTAGGAAACAAATAAATTTTGAGTTTGAGGGAAACACTTTACAAGTGGTGAATGAATACAAGTATTTTGGTCTCGATTTTTGCAACAATCTCAGTTGGGAGATTTGTAGGACAAAAAAAATTTGAGGGGGTTGGAAAGCTCTTTACTTGCTCCAAAATAGATGTAGATCTGTTGAGTTATGGGATTGGAAAACAAAGAATAAGTTATTTGGGCTGCTTGTTACACCTGTGGTTTTATATGGCTGTGAATTTTGGGGCTGCAACATGTCGACTACAAAATGGAAACAAATAGAAAGACTTCAAAAGCACTTAATCACAAACAATTTTAAAATAAAAAGTATAGTCTCGTATGGGATTGTTTTATCTGAAGTTGGTGTCTTCCCAATGGAAATGGCAGTATTAATTCATTTATTAGGCTATTTGTAGAGATTAGAGAATATGGGGGAACACTAATGACCCAAAATTGTGGTGGAAGAAAAATTAACTAGAAGGAAGAGCATGTGGGTGAAGAAAAATATCAAGTAGATGGGAAAATGGGGGATCAACATGCAAGAGTGTCCAAACACAAAAGTTGAAATGAAAAAGTATGTAAAAGAGAGAGTCAAAAATACCATGTGGTTGAAACAACTTGGTTAGAAAAGAGAACATGATGTTTTGCATTTTAACCCTACTTGTGATCACGAGCGAAAATTCTACATGGGAGCAGATATAAAGTGGAAGGCTAAAATGGTAATAGCCTAGTTAAGAACTAGCTCACACCATTTGAGATGTGAAACGAGAAGATGGAAAATACCCAAAGAGGTGTGGACATATAGGATTTGTTATTTCTCCTTTTCGGGTTTAGTGGAGACAGAGTGACACTACATTATGCAGTGCATGGCTTACGAGGACATCCGGTACAGTTACTCAAATTTGTTAAAAGTCAAATCTTTAGCAGCCTTGTTTGAAGAAGAGAAGATTGATAAAACAAGTTAAGTGATCAAAATACACATCAGAAGAAACAAAATCAGCAAAAAGCTAGAAAACAATGGGAAGTAGTTTGGTAGGATCAACGGTTGTTTTGTTGTTTTGACAAAGACGATTTTCGGTTTCATTTCGTGGATCCCATAAACTGATTGATCTCGTAGACATAATTAAAATCACATTTGTTCAAGGAAGAATGCTCCCTATAAATTCCCCTTACTTTCAACCCCTTCATACGCATCGCCACACATTTAACTTTCTTTGATAAGATGCGACTATCACTTCCAATTTTGATTTAACTTTCTTTGATAAGATGCGACTAGGCTATCACTTTCAATTTTGTCTAGTGACAGGACCCTACTCTCCTATCTTTGTCCGCTCAAATAACGTGCGTAGACCATTTTTGGTCCCCCAGCTTGTCCGGCTACTTGTGCTTTGCTCTTAGTCACATTTTATTATCCACTGAATTCATACGCTTAGGACCTCGTCACCACTTGCGCCTTCTACTCAACTTTTCTAATTTAGGTAAGCACGGTGGACATGGCGGGTTGTGAGGGAAAAGCGTTCTATGCATGCTTTTGAAGCTGATTTGTCAAAAACAAACTTGATCCAAATCACTCAAAATCTCTCAAAAGATTTGGAATTGTTGGCTGGTGAGCACTTCAAATATTCTTAAGAAATTTCAATGTTCTTGTTCTTAAGAATGACCTTGAGATTTGAATGTAAAGGGTCAAGGAAAGATAGAAAACAACATTCTCAAAATGCTTGTTAGTAGAAACTAGAAGGAAATCTATGAAACCTTCGAGATTATAATATATCTCATTATACCTATTCTCTTTCACGCTCAACATCTCTAAGGAAGGGGATAGGGATTGAAGAATCCACCCCCTAATGACTTGATCCTCCAATTTGGTAGTAAAATATTTAGCCATAGGCACCTTGGTATGGAAGACTTCATTCTTATCTTAGACTATTTGCACCTAGCACATCATTGATATGGAAGATGTGTTCAAAACACATAAAAAATAATACCATTGTAAGCAATGTCATGTGTCTACTTATCCCTTTACATTTTACCATGGGCATTAATTATTTTGTCTGAAATATTCTAATTAATGTAAAATGGTGTGCCAAATTGGATCACACTAGGTCGATATAGGAGCACACAAAGAGTGGAAACTCAATGGACAAGGCTTGCCCATCAATTTCACTATAGTCATTTATAATGAACATAATGAACTTAATAAAAATTAATAAAAAACTAATTTATGACTATATTTGAATACATATAAATGAAGGTACATTTTTTAGAATCAATATACAATATGGCTTCCACTTGTTATTTTGATTTAACTAAGTATATTTAGGTAATATTTTTTGTATTTTTGCATTAAATTGTTATCAAGTTTTTGTGTTTATCAAGTTTCACTATTTGACATCACACCATATGAAATCAAAGACTTTATAGTTAAAATAGAATATGTAATATAAGCTTCTATAATCTATAAGAAATTAGAGAAATTATTGTTAGTTAATAGAGTTTGATGGAAATGTAATTTTATCATATATGCATGAATGGACAAATTCCTTAAAGAAAAGAAACCACTAGTTGACTTTTGGGCCATGGAATATATTTTATGTTTTGGAAGAGTCTAGTATATACACAAGTTTGAGACTATGTCTAGGAAAGTGCACTAATATTATTGTTCTTGGAGGTTTTTTGGCTTGAGTTGGCATATACTCCATACCTAAAAAGTTATCTTTTATACGTTACCAAATCTATTTTCCAGTAATACTATAGTTCAATTTTCTTTTTGGTTCTAGAAATGAATGTCAATTAGCATAAGTTAAGTATTTAATAAACATTATGCTTGCCTAAAAATTTATCTTTTATACGTTACCAAATCTATTTTCCAGTAATACTATAGTTCAATTTTCTTTTTGGTTCTAGAAATGAATGCTAATTAGCATAAGTTAGGTATTTAATAAATATTATGCTCTTTTGGTATTTAAAAAGCAAGAAGAATATAATTGAAATATGGACTAAGTTTTATAATTCGCCTTTCCTAGTTCTCTTCTTTTTGTATAATAAACAACTTCAATTATTATAGGATTGTATTCTTAAGAATGTGCTTTTATAATTGGGAAAAAAGCCCACTTGTTCATCATTCACATGAAATTTGTATTTTTTTCTACACATAAATTTTAATAATAAACTTATTTACATGTGTCAAGTGCAAATTTTTGGTGGATTCCCAAAAATAAATAGGTCACCAACATGATATGTTCACATTTACTAATGTACTTCAAGCTTGTGTCAAAATGTGAGCTTTCCATAATAGAGTATGAAGATCCATCAAATCATAAAGGACAGTGGAACTTTATCAAATATCGTATTCGTAATTATTTTGATAGACATGCAACATGTGAAAGAATAAGCAAGACATGCAAATTGTGGTTGGAAAGGCTAATCATAACCATAATGCATAACATGGAAACTAATTGGGTGGCTTAATGGTTTAATTCCTATTTATTGCAGTTAGCAACCAAAGTTTTGTGGATGCTTATAAACAAAGAGGTGTTCAACTTGATAATTTCAAGTTTACCAATATACTTTAATCTTGTGCCTAAAAGGGAGCTTTGGAATAGGAATGGAAATCTATCAAAACATAAAAGATAAGATGTGTTTTTTATACATTATAGTTACAACTACCTTGGTAGACATGCATACAACATATAAAATCATAGACAAGATACACAAAATATAATGGAAAGGTTTAACCCTAACCATAATGTGCAACACTCAATTTGAGAAGCTTGTCACAATTGCATCAAGTGATATCAAAGTGGGTTATGATATGATGTTAGTAAATTAAGGTGTATTAAAAGATGTTGCACTTGGGAATATTTTAATATGAGAGTGTTGGGTAAAATATTTATGTGAGAATTAAATTGGTTATAAATAGATCACTAAACTTGAGGCAATCTACAAGAAGCTTGTCAATAGAAAATTAACTATTAGGCATTTATAAGAGTGATTATGGAGAGACCACTAAATCTAAGGTAGTTTGCATCAAATCCAAGATGCCTCTACAAAGAGGTCAATTTATTATTGTATACACCTAAAAATGGTTTGGATAATCTAATTAATTAAATACGACTTATTTGATTAATTAACCTTAAATTCATCTACTATTAAATAAATAGAAATATTTATTTATATAGTTCATTCTTCTAAATTCTTCAATTTTAAATTATTCTATCTTAATTAAATAAGCAAACTTCAATAGTTTGTATTATTTAATTATCTAAATCATGTTTCATCTTAATTAAATAAAATATCATAAAGTTTTATTTAATTATCATATCCCTTTTTATTAAATAAACAAATGTCAAATATTTGTTTCATTTAATTAAATATCTACTTTTTGTTAAAACTTGAATAAATCAAATTTATTCAAATAAAGGAAAATTTTCCTTTATTCACTCACCTACCAAATTAGATATAAAACATCTAATTTAATTCAACTGGCATTCATGGGAAAACTGTGGAGACAAACTTGCAGGTAATCTTATTCAATCTCTTTCCTCTAATTATTTCTATCATCTGGCTTGATGTTTTCATGGGGATAAACCATTCCCATGATCAACTCAAGGTTCTTCATCTCTTACCATTCAATCTTCCAGATTAAATCCAAGCCTTTGCTATGCTGCCCCATCACAATGTGCTGCCGTGAATCTATATATACATCCTTCTAAAACAGGAAATGGATCCCTTCTTTGTGCAAACTTATTCTGTAGGAATAGAAATCAAGCATCTTAGCAATAGCAATATTATTTAGCAATAGCAATCATAGTATAGAATCAATATCATAGCTACATCGTAAATCACTGTAGCTTCTTTTATCAAATTTCATGTCAACATAGATTACATTAGCTTCATCACATCATCTAGAAATCACCATATAGGATTAGATTATTGCATTTAGCACCATCTCATTCTCTAGATTGACATTTTAATAGTAATAATGCTTACAAAATTTGAGAGTCTAGTGACTTAATAAATCTTTGGAGATAGAGAGCAATATGATGCTTTCAAGAGTTTTCCTGTGTTAATTACATTAATTATTGTTGATTCTCTTGATATAATGTCTTATTAAAAAGTGTTGTTTGTTATTTTACTCATTACTTATTCCACACTTACATTTTGGCGCCCACCGTGGGGCTCATACCCCATGTTTTAACAATATTTTTTGAAAAGTTTTCGTATAGGATTATGGTGTGTTTTCTTTTAGCGCGACTGAGGGATTTTGCAGTGCATCCAACAAAATTTTTAGTGCTTCTGACAGTTTTAGTGTATTTGACGAACACTTTAGCGCTTCTGACAGTTTTAGCGCATACAACAAAAACTATAGCACTTCTAAAGTCTGTTTTAGTGCATCAACCAGAAGTACCCAGTGTGGTTGACTGTCCCATGATCAATCCTGTTTCAGTGCTTCCGATAAATTCTACAACACTTCTAACAAATTCTGCAGTGCTTCCAATAAATTTTTGCAATGCATTTGATTAAGTGGCACTTATGACCTCTATTATAGCGCATCTGTAACTTGTTGTCTAGATCCGACATGACTGTGGCTAGAAATTTCACTTTTTACATTTGGACTAGAATGAACCAATCCTAGGATAGTCATTTGGATTAAAATATATCAATCCTAGGGTAGTCATCATATATTTTCTATTTCAATTAAAATTGATATCATGTCTTTTGTGAAGCAATATCTTCACATAGAATAACAAACTGTCATTTGAAATTTAAAACTGAACATTTGATTATTGTGATTGTGTGGTGATAGGCCTATGCTCTCCCCTTAACTGGGTGATCAAAATGCCAGACTCATCTTTTAATTTCATGTAATTTATGCTTTGTTAAATCCCTTAGAAGGCCTGTCGTAGTGGGAAAAAGTACTCACCCTATGGGAATGACCTGAGTGGGAACAACTAAAGCCAGGTTTTCCAACCCACTATAAAATAAAAGTGAATCTAGGGAAACCCACATTTGCCGGAAGTGTGCAAGATAACCATCCCCAAAATCTTTGTTCTAAAGATTGGGAGGTCTCCTGAGGGAGTTTATCATTTGCCGCTCCGAACGGAAACCCTATCTACGAACCATAGTGTAGAATCTAGCTGAGTCAGTAACCAAACATTGTAATACTCACAGTGCAAGGGGAGGGAAGAATCTGCCCCCAAGACACTCACCATATAATTTCCAAGGACTATTTGCTCAAGGGATCGAGAAATCTAACTTTGAGTACACGCCTGGAAAAGACAAAAACACGGACGCCCTCTAGGGGTGAAACAACTGTGTGAGTCAATGCAATTTTAAGATGTGGGCTGTTAAGTATAACAATGACGTTTTTGACCTTAAGTGTGAGTCTGCTTGAAGTGTATTCTTTGTTAAAAACCAGTGGAAATCAAGAATGATCATGTTTGATTCTTGAACATACACTTATTGTGTAGATTCTAGGACTTAAAAAAACAACTATTCTACAATTGCTTGCTATGTTCTCAAATCATTAATCCAGATAAAGATCATCTAGAAAAATACAAAAAGTCTGACAAAATCAAAATTGTGAAAATTTATGATTAGGGATTGGAAATTCACAACATTTGTCAAGAAATCTCCTGCAAAAAGAGTTAGAAAACCAAAGAATCAACTTAGTTACAATAAACTTTTGGAAAGAAGATGAATTTTATATCAAAGTGGGAAAGTCTTGCTTCAACATAGAACTTTCATCCATAGGTTTCACGACTTTGCTAAGGGATATACTGATGATTTTTCCTTAGAACCTTTATATTCACAAGCTTATTTCCAAAGAAGAGCTCTTTCACAAAAGCATAATCATAGTCAACCTATTCGTCAGTCTTCCATTCCACAACCAGCAATAGAATATTCCAATAGGCCAAATTAGTTCTTACAATAGAGGAAAATTTGGAAACATTAGGCTTGTCATCAAAATCAGACATTTACCAGCAAAGAGACCCTGTCAAAGTACCCTAGTTTACACCCAAAAATCAGTCCCTTCACTGAGAAAATTAGACAACACTGAGGAGTCCCAAAATAGCACTTACATTGTTTGTTTTAGCGCATCTGCACTATCTTTTAGCGCATCCACAATTCAAATAGCGCATTTGAAGTCTGTTTTAGCGCTTCTAACAAATTCTTTAGCGCATCTGCCAACTGTCACCAAAAAATACCAATGCCAAAAATTACTAGATAGTTTGGTGCACATTGACTGCAAAATGGAAACAAATAGAAAGACTTCAAAAGCACTTAATCACAAGCAATTTTAAAATAAAAGTACAGTCCCGTATGAGATTGTTTTAGCTAAAGCCGGTGTCTTCCCAATGGAAATGACAACATTAATTCATTTATTAGGCTATTTGTAGAGATTAGAGAATATGGGGGAACACCAATGGCCCAAAATTGTGGTGGAAGACAAATTAACTAAAAGGAAGAGCATGTGGTTGAAGCAAAATATCAAGTGGATGGGAAAATGAGGGATCAACATGTAAGAGTGTCCAAACACAAAAGTTGAAATGAAAAGGTATGTAAAAGAGAAAGTCAAAAATACTATGTGGTTGAAACAACTTGGCTAGAAAAGAGAACACTATGTTTTGCATTTTAACCCTACTTGTGATCATGAGCAAAAATTCTACATGGGAGCAGATATAAAGTGGAGGCTAAAATGGTAATAGCCTAGTTAAGAACTAGCTCACACCGTTTGAGATGTGAAATGAGAAGATGGAAAATACCCAAAGAGGTGTGGGCAGATAGGATTTGTTGTTTCTCCTCTTTGGGTTTAGTGGAGACAGAGTGACATTACATTATACAGTGCAAGGCCGATGAGGACATCTAGAACAGTTACTCGGATTTGTTAAAAGTCAAATCTTTAGCAGCCTTGTTTGAAGAAGAGAAGATTGATAAAACAACAAGTTACCTGATCAAAATACACATCAGAAGAAACAAAATCAGCAAAGAGCTAGAAAACACAACAAGTAGTTTGATAAGATGAACGATTGTTTTGTTGTTTTGACAAAGATGGTTTTCGGTTTCATTTTGAGTCCCATAAATTGATTGGTCTAGGAAACATAATTAAAATCACAGTTATTCATTCAACGAGGAATGCTCCCTATGAATTCCCTTTATCTTCAACCCCTTCATACTCATCGCCACACATTTAACTTTCTTTGATAAGATGCGACTATCACTTTCAATTTTGATTTAACTTTATTTGATAAGACGCGACTACGCTATCACTTTCAATTTTTTCTAGTGACAAGACCCTGCTCTCATATCTTCGTCCGCTCAAATAACATGCGTAGACCATTTTTGGCCCCCCAGCTTGTCCGGCTACTTGTGCTTTGCTCTTAGTCACATTTCATTATCCACTGAATTCGTACGCTTAGGACCTTGTCACCACTTGTGCCTTCTACTCAGCTTTTCTAATTTAGGCAGGCACGGTGGACATGGCGGGTTGGGAGGGCAAAGCGTTCTTTGCATGCTTTTGAAGCTGATTTGTCAAAAAAAAACTTGATCCAAATCACTCAAAATCTCTCAAAAGATTTGGAATCGTTGGCTGGTGGGCACTTCAAATATTCTTAAGAAATTTCAATGTTCTTGTTCTTAAGAATGACCTTGGGTCAAGGAAATATAGAAAACAACATCATCAAAACGCTTGTTAGTAGAAACTAGAAGGAAATCAAAGAAACCCTCGAGATTATAATATATCTCATTATACCTACTCTCTTTCATGCTCAACATATTTAAGGAAGGGGATAGGGATTGAAGAATCCACTACCTAATGACTTGATCCTCCAATTTGGTAGTAAAATATTTAGCCATAAGCACTTTGGTATGGAAGACTTCATACACATCATTGACAGATGTAACAATGCATACACTTTGATAGGGAAGATGTGTTGCAAACACACATAAAAAACAACACCATTGTAAGTAATGTCATGTGTCTACCTACCCCTTAACATTTTACCTTCCAATATAGACCCTTGCTCAACAAACACTATAAAAGGAATACCCTACAAATACCCATAACATTGTGAAGAAAGCTAATAATTCTCACCCCATAAAAAGATCTAGGTGCACAATCCACATAGAAGAACAATACACATCTCATGTGTAAGCAATGGACTACCACGCTAAGCAAAATGAATATCACAATATAGTGGCCTCACAAATTAATAATACTAAGGTTATGATAAATAATGTAAGCAATGCCATGTCTCTACCTACCTCTTAACATTTTACCTTCCAATATAGACCCTAGCTCAACAAACACTATAAAAGACATACCCTACAAATACCCATAATGTTGTGAAGAAAGCTAATAATTCTCACCCCATAAAAAGATCTAGGTGCACAACCCACATAGAAGAACAATACACATCTCATGTGTAGGCAATGGACTACCACACTAAGCAAAATGAATATCACAATATAATGGCCTCACAATTTAATAATACTAAGGCTATGATAAATAATAAAAAATATTGCAAAGTGAAATAAAAATTAAGAGGTGTAGAAAAATATGTTGCTTTTCTATCTCAAGATTGACATCAATATGTCATTCTCTTAGATCTACACCAAAACTTGCTCAAAATAGATATTGGGAGATACCTAGATATTCCAACTTGTTATTATTTTATTGCTCTCTAAATATTAGTGTTTGGGCTTAATAACTTGAAAGCTTCCACTTAATAACTTTATTTTGACATGATGCTTTTTAGTTTATAACCTTTCATCTCATCTTTGATGCAACCACTAATAATTACCTTTAACATCCAAAACTAACAATTCAAAGATATGGCTAGTTTGAAAATCTTCAAGAAATGTTCACATGTTTGTGTCATTGTTCATCTTTACCAAAAAAAGAAAGATCTAGTTTAATAAAAAGAATATTGAATAAGAATGTAACACCATCTTTACACTAGTGAAATTCAAGTTGCCTTTTACTAAACCATTGTAATACCATTCAAATTGAGCTTTAAATCCCTTGTTGAAAGAGATTTCTATTTACTCTTGAAACAATTCAACTTTTCCAATCACTATTAACAAATTTGGAATAAAAAATATAATTATATACTATTATAAAATAATATTATTAGTACTTGTCTTTGGTATATAATATTTGCTTAACTAGTTAATAGTATATGTATCTATTAAATAATCATATGCTATAATTATTTTTACATAATGTTTATATTTATTTTTTAAAAATAAACATGTATATTTTGATTAGAAATGTTCAAATAATTAATTGTTGGGATTATTATTGTTTGAGAAATTTCATCTTTTATTGCAATCTTCACATTGTTCAATATATTCAATAATGGACTTTGTACACTTTTGAGCCATTGATATATAACTCTAGAAAATAAACCATGCAAAATGCATGTACTTCACAAGTTATTGTTTCTATATTACTTTTTTTTTAGACTGTAGAAATTGGTCAGGTATCCGTCCCCTTATAAATTGCAGTGTGCCTGGTAAACTTTTTTCACGCGATCGGTGGCACTAGCGCGGCACACCATCTAGTACCACATGTTTGGGGGGACACTCGACCTCGTGACCTCTTGCCCACAACAAGATGCTTTAGCCAATCAAGCTAGACCCCCCACCCCCATTGCTTCTATATTACTTAACTGGCACCATGGGCATTAATTAATTTGCCTGAAATATTCTAATTAATATAAAAGGTTATGCCAAATTGGATCACACTAGGTTGATATAGAGGCACACAAAGAGTGGAAACTCAATGGACAAGGCTTGCCCATCAATTTCACTCTAGTCATTTATAATGAACATAGTGAACTTAATAAAAAATAATAAAAAACTAATTTATGACTATATTTGAATATATGTAAATGAAGGTACATTTTTTAGAATCAATATATAATGTGGCTTCCACTTGTTATTTTGATTTAACTAAGTATATTTAGGTAATATTTTTTTTTGCTTTTGCATTAAATTGTTATCAAGTTTGTGTGTTTATCCAGTTTCACCATTTGACATCACACCATATGAAATCAAAGACTTTATAGTTAAAAATAGAATATGTAATATAAGCTCCTATAATTTATAAGAAATTAGAGAAATTATTGTTAGTTAATAGAGTTTGATGGAAATGTAATTTTATCATATATGCACGAATGGACAAATTCCTTAAAGAAAAGAAGCCACTAGTTGACTTTTGGGCCATGAAATATATTTTATGTTTTGGAAGAGTCTAGTATTTACACAAGTTTTAGACTATGTCTAGGAAAGTGCACTAATATTATTGTTCTTGGAGGTTTTTTGGCTTGAGTTGGCATATACTCCATACCTAAAAAGTTATCTTTTATACGTTACCAAATCTATTTTCTAGTAATACTATAGTTCAATTTTCTTTTTGGTTCTAGAAATGAATGTTAATTAGCATAAGTTAGATATTCAATAAAGATTATGCTTGCCTAAAAAGTTATCTTTTATACGTTACCAAATCTATTTTCCAGTAATACTATAGTTCAATTTTCTTTTTGGTTCTAGAAACGAATGTTAATTAGCATAAGTTAGGTATTTAATAAATATTATGCTTTTTTGGTATTTAAAAAGCAAGAAGAATATAATTTAAATATTGACTAAGTTTTATAATTCACCTTTCCTAGTTCTCTTCTTTTTGTATAATAAACAACTTCAATTATTATAGGATTGTATTCTTAAGAATGTGCTTTTATAATTGGGAAAAAAGCCCACTTGTTCATCATTCACATGAAATTTGTATTTTTTCTACGCATAAATTTTAATAATAAACTTATTTACATGTGTCAAGTGCAAAATTTTGATGGATTCCCATAAATAAATAGGCCACCAACATGATAAGTTCACATTTACTAATGTACTCCAAGCCTATGTCAAAATGTGAGCTTTCCATAATAAAGTATGAAGATCCATCAAATCATAAAGGACAGTGGAACTTTATCAAAATATTGTATTCGTAATTATTTTGATAGACATGCAACATGTGAAAGAATAATCAAGACATGTAAATTGTGGTTGGAAAGGCTAATCATAACCATAATGCATAACATGGAAACTAATTGGGTGGCTTAATGGTTTAGTTCCTATTTATTGCAGTTAGCAACCAAAGTTTTGTGGATGCATATAAACAAAGAGGTGTTCAACTTGATAATTTCACATTTACCAATATACTTTAATCTTGTGCATAAAAGGGAGCTTTGAAATAGGCATGGAAATCTATCAAACCATAAAAGATAAGATGAGTTTTTTATACATTATAGTTACAACTACCTTGGTAGACATCCTTGCAACATATAAAAGCATAGACAAGGTACACAAAATATAATGGAAAGGTTTAACCCTAACCATAATGTGCAACACTTAATTTGAGAAGCTTGTCACAATTGCATCAAGTGATATCAAAGTGGGTTATGATATGATGTTAGTAAATTAAGGTGTATTAAAAGATGTTGCACTTGGGAATATTTTAATATGAGAGTGTTGGGTATTTAATATTTATGTGAGAATTGAATTGGTTATAAATAGATCACTAAACTTGAGGCAGTCTACAAAAAACTTTTCAATAGAAAGTCAACTATGAGGCATTTATAAGAGTGATTATGGAGAGACCACTAAATCTAAGGTAGTTTGCACCAAATCCAAGATGCCTCTACAAAGAGGTTAATTTATTATTAATATCATTAGAATGATGGAAGAAATGTTTGAGATGAAGAAAATGCAAATCCAAATGGATAATTTTGAAGAAGAATAAAGAAGAAACCGTAACCCTAGAGCTAATAAGAGTGATGAAGAACAAGAAGCCAACCTTGCTAAGCAAAGTCAAATCAAAGAAGAAGACAAGAAAGAAAGGATGTCGAAGGCTATATCAAGTATTAGTAAGAAGACTAGAATAGATATTCCCAATTATTCTAGTAGTTTAAATCATGAAGAATTGATAGATTGGATAATTGACTTGTAAGAATATTTTGAGTATGAAGATATTGATGGTCCAAATAGAGTGAAATTTACAACACTAAGTTGAAGGGTGGTGCTACTATTTGGTGGAAGGAAATTTAGTTAGTATGAAATAGGAAAAGTAAATCTATGATTAAAAATGAGATAGAATGGTGAATAAGCTTACATATAAATTCATTCCAATAAATTGTTATTTAGAATTATTGAAGGAGTTGTACAACTCGAGGCAAAAGGATGAAACTATAAAAGACTATACCGAGGAATACTATAGGCTGATGAAATGGTGAAAAGTGGAAGAGGCCCTTTAGGGGAGATCTCCCTTTGTGGTAGCTCAACACATTTTTCTTTATTTCATTAAATGAGGAGATAGTAATGATCGGGGTTTTATGCATTTCGAAAAGATATATGATTGACTTAGAACCTGAAAGGTGAGTCAACCTGTCCTTGACCAAATCTGAAATTAACTTAAGAATGAAATACAATGACTTAGTTGACCTAATGATGCAAATTACTATTCTAATGCAAATACAATAGATCTGAGATATCATAGAGAAATTCAAACTTAAAAAATGGATTGAGTAGGACACTATGCAATTGTGGTATAAATTTGAGCTTGATTTTTTATGATGTTTTCTCCAGGGGTTCCATTGTCCTAATAGGTCTTTTTTGGATATGTTTTTACAGTCCTTGAGAGCCGGATCAGAGCTTTCAATTTTTTTCTACAAATTTATCGGATCACGATCAAATCTTTCTATAAGTGAGTTCTTGTGAGTTGCCAAGGAGTAGGGTTTCAATTGCAACAATGAATAATTGGTCTTCAAGTTTTCTTAAACTCTTCTTCAAACTTGAAATATGTGCATGCAAAGAGAGAAGAAATGTTGTGCCATTTAGGGGATTGCCTTAGTCAAATCCCCGTGTTATTGTTTCCACTTCCACTATGGCGATGTCAATGATAAATGGGTAAATGATAGGAAGGAAAGATGAATCCACAAAATGATATAGCTCACCATCCTTCAATGGCTTCCTTGAAGGACTGAAGTCATACACATCTCCTCAAGGCTTGGATCTTGCTTGCTTGAATTTCTTGGATATCTACAAGGATTAGTCTTCACAAATAATATGAAAATATAAAAATAAACACACTCACATACACTTTAACATGGTGTTTGGATCTTGAATTGCTACAATAAATCCTCTAATGGTTGCTCTTGACTTGCTTGATAATGCTCTTGATAATAATTCTTGCCTTTGATTCTTAATACTTTTACTTAGTTTTCAAATGATGTCATAACTATGTATTTATCTACAATTATTCTAATTTCCTAAAAATTAAATCCCAATGGCCGACTTTAGATATTTGAATTTTAAATAAGTGCCAACACCGATATATTTGAATTTGGAGACAAAATAGGGGTACATAGGCGCCCTAGGCGCCAGTGTCCCAAACCTATTTTCTAGAAATTAAGGAGTCAGGGGGAAAGCATTAAATGAGAGCATTTGTTTTATGCTTGAAAATTATCAAAAAATGTTTTAAATGGGCCACAAAATGCATAATTTAGGAAATTAAGTGCTCAATTAGGTCTAATAACTTAGGGTGGAGCAAAACATAGTGTGAAGTTGTCAAGGGTGATAATTTACAATGCTACAACTGATAATATCAGTAGGATGGAGTGAAGAAAGTGGCAAGATAAATTAATGGTTTGGAAGGACCAATTCAAGAAGAGGTAATTATGTCGGATATATAAACAATAGAGAAAGCATATCATTTGGGCCTAATTGAATAAAATTCTCAAAGATAGGAAAATTTGACAAAGAGGAAGATTCTAGGGAGATAGGTCCTAGTATAGTGATGGAGGCCATATGTGGAATAATCTAATAATGGTGTCTCATTCCATGATGAGGGAGGAAGTAGTAATTTCCATTGAAACAATAAAGAAGGAAATAATGCTTACTGTAGAGAAAGGGATGAGATAAATTCATAACACAATCAAAAATTTGATGGGTATCAAAGAGGCTAAGGGAGATGTGGTGGAGGTAATGGAAGACATTTCACAAGAACTTGTTTTATGTGTGGAGATAAAATACATTGAGCATTCAAATATCACCAAAGTTAGGGAAGCCCTAACAAGAGACCAAAGGGAGAGAGAGTTACATGAGCTAATGAGGAGACTAAGAGATATCATAGTTATAGGGATGAACCAAATACTTTAGGTGAGTCACATGTCACATAATAGATTGTTAAAACATGATTATGAGGAAGGACCACTACAAAGGACAAACTATTTTAGAACAATATGCAAACTAGAAGGTAAGTATTGTAAGGTTGCCATTGATAGTGGTAGTATTGATAATATAGTGTCAGGAGAGAGAGTTGATACATTAAATTTGGAAAGGTTAGAACACCCTAACACATAGCTCATTACTTGGTAAAAAAAGGAATAAAAGGTGTCTATGAAAGAACAATGTTTGGTCAAATTCAAAATATGAGTATATCATGATATTTTTTTATGATATTATGCCAATGGATGTATGCCATTTATTGTTGGGGAGACCACAGAAGTTTGATAGGGTTCTGTATATGATGGGAGAGCTAATACTTACGCTACAAAAAATAATGGTTGAAGGTAACAATTGATTTCATTGAAGGATAAAGAAGAACAAATTTGAAATAGTCTAAGAATTTGTTTGGTTGATTAGGTAAAGTTCCAAGATGATCTTCAAGACATGATAGTAAGTGTTTTTATTTGATTACAAAGGTATGCGGAACCAAAAGTACAAAAAATGCCTCCATAAATGAAGAGAAGATACTATACATTTTTTTTGATATAGTACAAAGATATCATATCAAATAATATGACAAATGAATTATCACCACTAAGGAGAATCACTCAACACATGGATCTAATACCATATTCAGCATGATTACCAAATAAATTAGCACATAAGATGAATTATTAGAAAATAAAAAATTAAATTGGCAAGTGTTGGAGTTATTGAGGAAGTGTTTGATCAAAGAGAGTTTAAGCTTGTGCACTCTAAGATGTAGAATAAAATGGTAGAATAATTCACAATGAAACCTCCTATTCTATGCCTACTATTTGTTAGAGTGAAGGAGAATGCAAACTAAGCCAAAATAGAACAACAAAACTCTCTTACGAACACCATCTCAATGCCATGGAAATGATCATGATATGTTGATGCATAGGATGAGTATAATTACTCAATAATTACAACATAGCCTTGTTGCATCCAATATTCTTCTTGGAAATGGATTAAGGATGGTTTGATTTATAGATTTGATGATGATAAACAAATGGTTGAGATTAGTTTAAGATGGATGGATTTTATTGCTTGAAATGAAATTTGAATTTGAACATAGGAGGGAGGAGGGACTAAATACTAGTGGTTGGTGGAGGGTGAGGATTGACATGATTAAATTGATGGTGGGGACTAAAAGTTTGTTTCAATTTAGATTGAAGGTAGTTTGATATGGGTAACTAGAATTAGGTTAGTTGATTTGATAGCTAGAATTGAATGCCAATTTTATTTTGGATTTGTGACTTGTATTCATTTTAATAATAAATTATAGATGTGACATGATTGTCCTATTAGTTAGGGATTATACTAGGATTTGGGGTTTAGGATAATTGATTAAATAATGAGATTATTTAATCAATTAGGAGAAATGGATGTAGGGTGTGTGCTTGATTAAATATATATGATTTATTTAATTAATTAGATTCAATGGAGGGAATGTTAGAAGATATATCTTGGTAATTATATGAATAATTTATCTAATTACTTAGTGTTAATATGATGGGATTGTGGTAATGATGAGCCTAATATGTTGTCAAAAGTGGTGAAAGTGGTGATGTTAGTTGTGTTATTAGGACATGGTTAATTTTATTTGTCTACAAAGCCTATGTGTTGTAGTCATGGTACTAGCACCTAATGGGGATGGTTAGTGGAGGATTTGTATAGATTTTAGAGAAATCAATGAGATTATAATCAAGTGTAGATTATCATTACTAAATATGGATGACATAATGAATTCTTTGAGCGAAGTAAAGTATTTTACCAATATTAATTTGAAGAGTGGTTATCATTAGATCATAATTAGAGAAGGATTTGAATGAAACACATAATTTAAGATAGATGAAGGGTTGTGTATGCCCTTTGGGTTAACTAACATATGAATTAAATTTATGAGGCTTTGAATAGTTTTTTAAGTAAGTTTGTGATTGTTTACTGCATAATATTTTATTTTCAATAAGATTAAAGAGGAGCACCTAAAAGCACATCAAATTATTATTGCAAAGGCTAAGGGAAGAATTTTTTTTGTTAATACATGAAGAAGTGTAGTTTCATGAAGAAGTTTGTAAGACCATTTCATGGTTTGGAAAAGTTCTTTAGGAAATTTATCATAAATTTTAGTAGTATTTATATATCTTGGTAGTTGAGACATTGAGGGAGACAAGAAGTTCAAGCAGACATAAGGAAAAAATAGAAGATTTGAGTTGCTAAAGAAGAATTGGAAAAAATAGCCACTATTAGCAGTAACAATTTTTAACATTTTATTTCAAGTTGATTATGAAGCAAATGGAAGTGCAATAGGAGTATTTTTTATCCAAGAAGGAAAACCAATACCTAATTTTAGTCAGAAGTTAAATGATGAAAGGAAGAGATATTTAGTCTATAAATAACAATTTTATTCTAGAATTCAAGCATTGAAGCAGTGGAGACATTACTTATTACTGGAGGAGTTTGCATTGTACATTGATCTTCAAGCATTATAATAATTGAATAGTCAAGGTAAGTTGAACCAAAGACACATGGGATGGGTTGAGTTTATGAAAATCTATACTTTTGTATTGAAGCATAAAGTGGGAAATCAAACAAGGTGGTATATGTGTTGAGTAGAAGACATAATTTGCTAACATAAATGAGGGTAGATGTAGTTTAATTTGCTTAGTCGAAGCATTTATATGAAGATGTTCCCAATTTTGTAGAAACATGGAGAGCATGTAAAGAATTGGTAATTGTGGATAGAAGTATGTAGCTTGAATACTTGATGGACATGATCATATGTTGTTCAAAGATAATTAGTTAGTGTATTCATATAAATTTGATGAGCAAGAATATGATCAAGGAGAAGCTTTGAGGTAGTTTAGCAAGTTATTTTGAAGTAGATAAGATAATATTTTAGCATTGGAAAATGTGAACTATTTCTTACTACAAAGATATAAGGATATAAGAAAATTCCTTCAAGGTTGTAGGACTTGCTAATTTGCAAAGGGTAGTCATCAAAATGTTGGTTTGTATTAGCCATTACTAGTTCTAGAGAAACCCTAGGAAGGTATATGTATGGATTTTGTATTGTGATTACCAAGAACATAAAGATTACATGGATTCATCTTGTCTAGTTGTGGATATATTTTCTAAGATGACATGTTTCATCCCATGTGAAAAGAATAGTGATGTGGTACATATAGCCGATGTATTTTTAGAGATGGTAAAATTGCATGGTTTGCTAAGGAATATTGTTTTAGATAAGGGCACTAAGTTGGTTAGGTATTTTTGGAGGAAATTATGGAAGATGATGAATAAATATTTAAATTTTATTTAGCATATCACCCATAGACTATTGGAAAAATATAAGTAGTGGAGAGGAGTTTGGGAAATTTGTGAATCTATGTTTGATTGGAGAGAAGATCATAAATTGGGCATGGTCCTAGTGGAAGAAAAGTTTGCATACAATAATTGAGCAAATAACAGTATAGGGAAAACATCATTTGTGGTTACCTATGGCAGTAGTCCAAGAAATGTATCATAATTAAGAAATATTAGTAATGAACATTAGAGGACCATGAAAGAAAAAGAGTATGCAAAACATATGGAGGAGGTGTACATTATTTTAATTCCTAAAATAGCTCATAATCAACCAAAATTAGTTGTGGAGCTCATTAACACCTTGCCAAGGCTATTCATGCTTAGTAATCAACCATTTACTAGGTATAAACACTTTGTTTTATCAATTCAATCTCAAATTCAACACTTTGAATTTGTAGTAGATTTCCAAGTCTAATTTGTAGGTCCAAAGTTGAAAAACCCGGAGTACCTTCCTTATGGTGTTTTCAAATAACCCCTCTAACCTTAGGTCCCCATCAATTCATTTATTAGGTGAACCCAAACGATCATTCCATATCACTCTTGTCATTCATCTTGTGCAATGACCCATCATAGGTTTAGCTTATAATTACCTCTCTTTTTATATTCATAGACATGTGTCCATTTGTTAAAAGGTACATTAGATAGTGATTGAGCTACCTAGAAAGTTGGAGGTCCTTATAAGTTTCCCAAACAAGGCCATGCCTTGGATTTGACCTTCCTACTGGCCATTTTGACATATGGTGGCCTAGTTCTTGCTCTCAAAAGCCTCAAAATTTGACTAGAAAGTGTAGAATCAAGCTTCAAACATACTCCATTTCTACACATTTGATCTAGGTACATTTGATACCCCTATTTTTTCAAAATTTCACATTCTAGCACATCATTTATATAGTTCACAAATCCTATTTGCATAGCCTAGATTCATTAACATTTAATCACATTATCTATTCTATCTCATCAATTACATTCAATTAAGGTTTGGTTGTGTGGACACAACCTTAGCTACCTTATATTGCATTTAGCTTGCACAAGTGTGCACAATCTTTCATTTGAGTTACTTGGACATAATCTTAACTTGCACTTAATTAGTGTAGTTCACACTTTAGTGCATACACCACATTTTAATAGAAACCACATTAATCCCACCTTATTGGTTCATCTTAGGTTTCTCACACCTTGAATATATTAAAAAATATTAATAATGCATTTTATATGAATATATTACAATTATTTTATATAATTAAACTTTATTTGAAAAAGTGAATGAAATGTTAATCATGCTTGCATAAATTAGGTAAAGCTCAAAGCTAAATAATAATTAACAAATTTTAAAAAAATGACAATGAAAAATAGGGTACAAAATGTAGTTAGGAAGGGGTTGGATCATATTATCATTTGGAATATTTAGCAATAAGAGATTGTGCTCATATTTAGACAAATCTCCCCCTCTTTGTAAGGGAGAAATATGTATTGCCTTGTATGTGGGCATACTATTTGGTATCCAAAGGTTGGGAAGATGCATGGATACACCTTCAAACTTTATTGTTAATGAAAGATTAAAAAATAGTTCATAAAATTTCAAAAAATAAAAATAAATGAAATTAATTTAAAAAAATAACATTAAATTATAAAGTTAAATTAAATTTTTATAATATATTTATTTAAAACACAAAACATTTTATTAAGTTATTTGTCAATTTTATTTTTCAAAATAATTTTTAGACCGTCTTTATGAAAAATTTACCTTAAATCTTTTTAGAACAAGTAATTTCATTATTTTAAAAAAGTATCCTCTACTCCATTTAAGTTTAATATATTCCTTTTTCTTCTAAGGCAAGTATAAGATATTCCATTTATATTATATTTAATGTGTAATGTTTAAAATAAATAATATGGTCTAAAGAATTTTTGGAATAATATAAAATGGTTGTATTTTTTTTCATTAAAAATTAGGTGAATGAAGTAAATTAACAAATACTAAATTTAACTTTTTAAGATTAAGTTTAAATTATTTATAATTTATTTTAATTCAAATTTATATAATTTAAAATATAAATTATTTTTAACCTTTTGTATTAGTATATTAGGAAATAGTGTATTTTTATGTAGGATGTAGTTCTTTTTCCTTTATCTTATAGTTTTAAAAATGTTTTTTTAAAAATAATTTAAATGATCATCAAATATTTAAGTCAAACATTTACTTATTATTAATTTTTATGTGTTAATTACATCCGATTAAAAATATTTTTTTAAATAGAAAATTATCTTAATTAAATCGTTTGTATTTTCCAACATTATTAACTAAACACTTATTAGTTACAATAACAAAAATACAAGTGGATACTATTCATTATATTGGCAAAAAAATTGGATGTAATGTTATCAAAAGCATTGTAGATCTAAACATCATGATGTAAATTTTTGAACATATTATATTTCTCATTTACAATAACAAATAATAAATTTACAAAGGCAATGAAATATCGAAAATATAATCCTATGATATTTTGCATATCTCTGTAATGCCTATTTTAAGAGGCCTTCATAATATTTTTGGTCGTTACAAGTGGATACTATTCATTATATTGGCAAAAATTGGATGCAATGTTATCAAAAGCATTGTAGATCTAAACATTGTGATGTAAATTTTTGAACATATTACAATTCTCTTTACAACAACAAATAATAAATTTACAAAGGCAATGAAATATCGAAAATATAATTTTATGATATTTTGCACATCTTTGTAATGTCTATTTTAAGAGGCCTTCATAATATTTTTGGTCCTTTCCTTTTCTCAGGAGCAATTATAGCTCCTAGTAACTCAACATATTCCTTTGAGATATATTTCCAATCCATGGAACAAGTTTATAAATAATTTCATTTATTTTCTTTTAATTGTGTAGTTAATGTGTCCTTATTTGGTTGTTCTTTTCAACTTTCAAGGAGGATACAAGGGTGGTGACTTCTTCTTTTTTTTTTTTAAGGGAGCCATAATACGAACCATTATTGAGTCATCCAAAAACAAGTTTCAACTGCTATTTAATGGTAAACTAGCTATCTCCAAAATATCAAGGAAAAGCCTCCAAAATCTCACTTATCACATAAAAGCTAGATAAATATTGATTTGACATCTGGATGAGAACATTCTATTTCCATTTATAGTATTTTTTTGTCAATTTGTTGGAAACTTTCTTTTTACATTTGCATTGCTTTATGTTTTAAATTTGTATGCACAAATATTTCATAATCAAATAAACTTAATTTCTTTAAGAAAAAAATCTAGATTTGTCGAAGTTGATTTCATTGCATTATGTAGCACTTATTATTAATTATTTAATCCAGCAACATGCAACTATAATTTACAATGCATCCATACACAAACACATACTCTTTAACATTTCTTTTTTGGTAGGTAAATCGCTACTAAGGGGTAGCACCCTGTATTGCTTAGAAAAGATGAGTTTACATAGATTCCAAGGCTAGCTGTGCCTTTACCATCCCCATATACTATTCTACAAGCCTTTGAACAAAATGGCCACCACCCAAAAAGACTTAACACCCAGACTTTTGTTGCTATTACAAAATGTCTTGTTACCAACACAAGCATTGACCATACCTGAGACTGACTCCTATTCCTTACTATCTTTCTACTATTCCATTACATTGAATTTACCTGAAGAATGACTATTGGAACCACAAAAAATTCCATTACTAAGCCTTCCTTACTCATTCCTCCTTGTCATTTGATATCGCCCTCTTCTTGTAGGCCAGATAGTTTTCCACCACTGGACAATTTGCACCGTAGTTCTGGTGAGCCAGGTCATTCGCCTTTTGTTTAGGGTCTTTGTTGTCGTTCGACATCTACTCCTCTCTCGTGCCAAGGTCCTAGTCATCATCATCACCCATAACTATCTCAACTGCTAGCCCTTCATCCTCCACATACCCCATTGCCTAGTTGTGAGGAGGGTCTGCCATCATTTTTTCCACTCTAAGTAGGAAGAAGATACTCCTCTCTCTCTCATCCCATAATTTTGCAAACCCCGTCAGGTCGAGAGTTCTTATCAACAGGAATTTCATTACTTCCCCTCCATTTTGATGCATCATATAGTAGTTTTGCGGCATAGGAATCATCAAGTATCCGTTGATATTATCCAGGGCTTCATCGATTTCACCCAGCCATGCGTGGATAAAGACCATCTGGGTCATCTTCTTGCCTCTCGCCTTGGATGTGCCCATAAGCAACAACATTGCCAAGAACATGGCGGGGATATCCACATTCAACTTGAATCTCTAGTATGCCTTTAGAAATTCTGGTCCCAAATCCTTTTTGATTGCCCAAAGCACCAGCAGATGGGAGGAAGCCAACAACCCTCTCAACCTTTTATCTATTATTTCTCCTATAAAAGATTTTTTTTGCCTCTTAGTATTCATAAACAATGGCGTTTCCATTATTCCTGGCACAAGAAACAAAATCAAGCTCGTCGTTTCCTAAACACCTTTCCTCTTCACACTAAATTGGATAGTTCTCACTTTTGCTTAAGCAATCACCAACTTTGGCCTTTTAACAAACAACGACCTTGCCTCATCATAATAACCAGCTCAGAGTCCATGATGTTTGGGGTGTGTCTACAAATCTGTATCCTTGCAAGCGATACGAATCTGCATATTTGTATGAGATCGTGCTTAGCCCGTCACTTCCCTTGCCTTGGGACTTGTTAT
Source organism: Sequoia sempervirens (assembly GCA_007258455.2). Lineage (NCBI taxonomy): Eukaryota > Viridiplantae > Streptophyta > Pinopsida > Cupressales > Cupressaceae > Sequoia > Sequoia sempervirens. The sequence goes on from VDFB02263287.1 coordinate 58,094, forward strand.
CATTACCTGCTCCTCACCTTCTATTTATGGCTACTATCTTGTCATTTTGGCCCACTTCAATTTTTATTTCACTATAATACGTGCTTTCTTGGCCGTCGATCATTTCGATCTTCCTCGATGTCCTTTCTCTGGTTTGCGGATTGAAAGTCCCAATCATTCCGATGAATTCCTATCTCCCTGAATTTTGCTTACGTGTTGCCATCTAATGCCTTTTTCACCAACTCATTTTCCTTGTTGTTCCCTTCTCAGTATACATGGCTTATTTGGAATGCCTCAAATTTTCTTGCCAATTTTTTGATGAATTGCAACAAATGGTTTAACTTCCAGTTCGGAGCACTGCTTCTTCAAATAGCATTGATGGCAATGAGTGAATCCCCCTCTAGATGAATATGATTCACTCCCAACTCCAATCCCATTTGCAATCCAATTGTAGTTGCTCAAAATTTTGCTTCATTATTTGTACACAGTCCCAAGGGAATGGACTTTTATACTAGAATTTTACCTTGAGCATCCTTGGAAGTGCAACCCGCTCCTCCCGAGCCTAGGTTACCATGAGAGGCTTTTTCAAAGTTGATTTTAATCCAACCTTCTTCCGGCTCTTTCCATACTACTTTTGATCTTTTAACCTTTTGTGAATGAGGCTCACTACATCCACTGAGTAGTGGTGGTTTCAAACCAAGTTGGTTGATTTCATTAGCTTGTCATCCCAACTAGTGAAGATTTTTTACTTTCTTTCTTTGCTACGAGCATCCTAATTGACTAGTTCTGCTATGGCCCTTTCAATATTTTCCCAAAGCCCATCCTCACTCATCTCTTTCCCTTGGAAAATCCTTTTGTTTCTCTCCTTCCAGATTTCCCATATCACTGTGGATGGGGTTAATTGCCATATTCCACCAAATACTAATTTTTTTCCTCCTAGAGGCCACGTTTTGAACCAAGTTTCAATGTCTTCCAGCATGGGGCATTGCAGGTTTAGTTCGTTCCTAACTATATTCCAACAGGCACTCACATATGGGCATGTCAAAAGTAAGTAGTATGTTGTTTCTTCGCTCTTTTTGCACATTACACATCTTCTCGGACCTTGAACTCCAAATGTTGCTAATCTATCTTCAATGAGAACTCATTTTTGAATTGCCATCCATGCAAATACTCCTACTTTGGGGAGGCATTTTTTCCCCGACATCAATTTGCATGGCTAGTCTTGTCTTGCCATAGCTAGCTCTTTTATTTTGCATCCAAACTTCACTGTATGTGTGTCAGTGGACGACTCGCACTATCTGATTACATCCTTGTCATTGGTGGGGTTGAAGTGTCTATTTCTGAATATTTCTATCAATGTGTCTTTATGGGCTTATGGAGCGTTGAGGTCTTGCATATCATTCTAGCTCCATCTGGGGATTCCATTATTGAATACTACCTTGCCATAATTGAACACCTTTTTCCCCCATACTCGTAAGGTTTCTTCTTTGAGTTTTTCCAATCCTGGGGTATTGTTAATGGAAGGTTTCCCACACCATGAATCACTCCAAAAGGAAGCACTTCTACCATCTCTGGTCTCCCAAGTGACATGCTTGGATATTATATCCCTATATAGGTGTAAATTTGCACCCTATGTGCAAATCCCCTTTTTGCCTTTACCCACCTTAGAAAACCAAGATCAGAAGCTTAATTCCACCTAAGCCCGTTGCTTGCATCCCACTTGGTGCCTATTTTGAGTGTCGATGGAGGCATTTCTATTGGGGACGCCCGCGCGGCCCGCTTATGTCCCTAGTAGATTCCTGCAATTGAACCTACAAAGGCATTACACTTCTCATTGGAGGTGAGGTTGTAACGCCCCCTTCGGCTAACCAACCCAAATATGACCATTTTTCTCCATCCTTCCTTTAAATTAATCCTTTCAACATTCAATCCAACTTCTTTTGAGCTATTGCAGACTTCAAGCTTCCATACTCACACTCTTACATTCACTCTCACTCACTCCAAGCATTCAAGCATTCCATTGCAGCCAAAGCAACACTCCATCACTTTGGTAGAGCAAGTTTGGGACCACACCATTGCAACAGAGGCTCGAGTACTCTTATTTTCTCCCCCAAGCAGCCTTGAGTGCTCTTGGTGGTTGTGGTAACCTTCCCTCTCCTCTCCTCTATCACTTGGTTGAGTAGCATAACACTGTTTTGTAGTGCTTCTTTACTCTTCACTATAGTATTTCCTTTATCTTTTTTCCTTGGCTGTTCGTGGAGGTGGAAACACCTAAACAGGGGTCTAACTGAGGTAGGCCCCTATACAGCCACCCAACATTTTCCCTCTTTCTGTGTGTAGGTGTGTGTGTTTCTTGAAGAACCAGTTGGAAAACGAGTTCCTTGGTGAGATTCTCCTTATTCTTGTCACTCTTTCATATTTACTTTATAATATTAGAGAGTATTTCATTTATTTAGTCACATCATTCTGGAGCTTTAGTTATTCAGCTGGGTTGTTAGCTAGTTTTATTGGTTTGACCTCGTCCTCATTTGTTTGACCATACGGATGATAGTGCACTTTTGAGACGCCAACGCGCCACGCTTACGTCCAAAGATTGTGCTTCTGTCCTCAGACAAAGAGCTTTCTGAGGCATAGTGTTAGACCTAAAAACTGGCCCACCTAGCCTCTTCCTGTGTTTAGGGTTTGTAGAGTGACTGAGAGGCCTTACGATCCTCGTTACTCTTGCCTCACATTTCCTTACATTACAATTAGCTGAGGTAAGTTAGGGTAGCCTCTCATGTCTTGGCCCTCCATGACCTGGGGTCTTGCACGCGGTGGTCTCCTTCTCTTACATTTTTGGTGAACCTGAAGTGAACCAACGTCTGTTCATCTGTTGGTGTCGAAGCTTCCCTTGGGTACTTTGTGATTGTTGTGCTCTTGAGTGTTGTGAAGGTTTATGAGAATCACAACCCAATCCAAAACTTCTGGGTATATCGTTAGGAGAAGTCTACGACACCTCCTAATGGAAAGGACGAGGGTCTCTATTGGGTTATCTATAGGCCTTTTCTCTATTCCTGTTGTTCGTGTAGCCACGCATGAGTAGTTTTCAAAGAACACAATGGGATTCTTTGACAAAACTGATCACATTCCCACTCCTCCTGCGTCTCCTACGCCATCATCGGTGGATGAAAATGAGGCCATTCAGATCCTTGTAGAATATGTGTCTACCCTTGCTAAAGGATTGGGTGATTTAGAAAACCACTTAGAAAGAAATCCTAAGATGGCTAGGGCTGCTTAGGTTGTTAGCGAATTAAAACATATGATGGGTAAAGATTGAATAGGCAAAGAGCTTTTGAAAAGCCTCCTCGGTCTCGTTGAAGCGTGCGTTCCTTCGAGCAACCCTAGTTTTGCAAAAGGAATCACTTTCAAGGAGCGTGAAGGACAATTAGGAGTGTTGATGCCTCCCACTTTCATTTACATGGCCGACGTAGTCCCGTCTATCAGTATCCCTTCTGCCTTTGAGCAACCTGAAACTATCAAAGTAAATAAGGTCCCTTTGGGCTTTAGCATCACCCCTCCTGTCACCTCTAGTGGTGGAAGCTTTGGCGGGGTAAGTGGTGGAAGCTTTGGTAGTGGTGGTGGATTCGGCAATGGAGGTGGTGTTGGTGGAGGTGGCTCCGGTGGAGGTCATGGCGATGGTTTCAGCGGAGGCCCTATTGGCAGGGGTGGCTCTGCTAGTGGTTCTAGCAGAGGTCATACTGGTGGTGGTTCCAAAGGTGGCCTTGGCGGTGGCTCTAGGGGAGGTTCCTCTGGCCCTCTATCTTCTAGCAACCCTATTCATAATACTCTTCTTCAAAATATGGGTAAGATGCAGAGCCAGTTGGCAAGCCTTTCCCAAGCCTCTGCTCAACCTATCTTCCATCCCTTCTTTTGACATAGCCCATTTTGAGTGGCCATCTTGAACATTTCATTCCCTCAAGGAATGGAGATCCCTAAATTTGAGAAGTATGGTGGTAAGGGAGATCTGCAGACACACGTGTCTTCCTTTAACGCCCTGTGCATCGACTTCTTCCATCATGATGCATAGATGGCTAAACTATTTCCCCAATCCCTCAAGGACACAACACTTGAGTGGTACTGTTCCTTTCTTGAAAACTCTATTTTCTCATTCGACCAACTTGTTAATCAATTCCTTAGACAGTTCCAAGCAAACATTGGGCCGAAGATGACCTTTTCAGATCTCGTTCGATGTAAACAAGGAGATACTGAAAAGATCATTGATTTCATAGCACGCTACCAAGCGCTCCTCTCGCAAATCTCGTATCAGCTGCCCGATTCTGACGTGCAAAAGGTATTCATAGGGAACTTACAAAGGCCTTGGCAAGAGAAGTTCGCCTTGATGAAATACCCTTCTTTCACGCACTTGTGTGCAGCCTTACGAGAATATCAGTATATAGTTGTTTAGTTCAGGGGATCATCCTCATGCTCTCGTTCTGAAGGGAAATCTATTGTATCAATTTCTAGAAAAGGTAAAGCCATTGCGAATGTAGTAGCCGCTGTTGATGACAATAGCCTCAAACGCAACCAAAAATTCACAAATTTATCAGAATCTTATACTTTTGTCTTACAAAAGTTGTTGAAGGATAAGATAATAACTTTGCCGACCCCTAAGCCTGTTAAAGAACCCTACCCTAATCGGTATGATGGGAGCACTTATTGTCAGTACCATCATATTAATGGACATGATACCGAATGTTGCATGGGGCTGCGTCATGAGATACAAGACCACATCTCGATGGGAATAGGAAAAACACTAACAAATCAATGGCAAAGGCTAATAGTGAATTGCAGATATACACAAACCCGTTTCTGTCACATTCTGCTAATATGATTATTGATCCCACTGATTCTATTACCCAAACTGAGGCCTATGTTAATATGGTCTCGGTAACTTCCACTGCTCCACTCGCACCCGATTCGTCGGACATTACATTCACATCACAGGATTTACCCTTAAACAACAAACCTTCACCTCTCTACATTCTCGCTCGTGTCAATGGTAATATTGTGACTGAGTCTTAATAGACCCCGCGGGCTGTGTGAATGTTATCACCGAAGAAACATTAGTATTAAATTCGTTACAAAAGGAAAAATATGAAGAAACAAAATCTACCATTCGTACGCATGATGGTATGAGTCTTAAACCCTATGGATCGATAACCTTGTCCGTTCTGGTTGGACCCAAAAATGTTGACACAATTTTCGATGTCATCTCGGAGTCAGATTTGTTCAGGGTGAAGCTAGGCATTCCTTGGCTAGCTTCCATGAATAACATCGCCTCTGTTATTCACAAATGTTTAAAGTTTCTCATGAAGGTGTCGTGCACGTAGTGCATGACACTGGATACCAGCCCTTGGTGCCCCGTGGTGGATACTCTTTGGATCACTTTTGGCCCTCCTTGGTTAGTTCGCTTCCTCCAAGAATAGACCTACTTTACAAGAACTATGTGAAGTATAAAACCAAGGGCAATAGGGAGCCAAAGTTGACCCTTCCTGTGACAGAACAATCGGTCGCCTCCTCTTCCCAAGAAGAGAAGAAGAAGCTTGCATCGACTACTCTCCGTTCCCCTAAAGGGAAGGAGAAGTCTGCGCTAGTCCCCACTCCTTCCTGTAAAGAGAAAGAGAAGGCTACACCGACTACTCCCTCTTCCCAAAAGAGAGAGGAGAAGCCCGTGCCAGCTCCCTCTCCTTCTCACAAAGGAAAATAAAAGGTGACTTTTCCCTAGACCGCCTTGCCCTCTCCCCTTTCCTGGGAGGAGTACTGGATGAGCAGGCCCGATGGCTACCCACTAAGTCCGATGACCCCTCCTTCGCGTAGGCCGAAGTTCAGGATCGCGGATCTTCCCAATGAATACCTCGGACCGTGGTATTATTTGTACGGTAGAAAGAAAGGTTCTCGTAGAGAATTTGATCCGTGGCCTCCTATTGCTCCTGCTCCTAAGGCAATGAGTGGAAAGAGGCCCGCTGCTGAGGCTCTCGAGTTGACTCCTCCTGTCACTCCTCAGCCTGTTCCTCCTGCTCCCGTGTAGGAATTTATCCCTCCACCGGAAATAGTTGTGGCGGATGTTCCCATGGTTGAGGAGGAACCCTTTGTCCCTTCGCAAATTCTATCCTATAACTCCAAGAGCCGTAGAAACGGCCTTGCGTGTGAACGCAAGTGTCGGTGAAATGATCTCTTAGCTGAGTAGGCTGCCTCACAAAGAAAGGAGGAAGAAACGACCGCCCCTGGTTAAGGGCCTCCTGCAAGGCCTTCTTCCTCCCTTAGACTTCTTTCCAGTCTGGTCTTATACTGCTCCTGGCTTCCGTTGCGAGTAAGAATACACCTAACCCTAAATGGGTACAAGTGTTCATTGCTCCTTCAGTGGAGCCGCCTTTGCTGATGTCTATTCTGGATATCTAGCCTTTCTGAAAGCTTATGGACATGGTTAATACCTCAGTCATGTCCATTGCGGTTCTCTCCTCTTCTTCCTTTGCACCTCTAGCGGTGAACCTCCTCCAATGAAATAGGAAACAAAGGGTGGTCCTTCTAGCAATGAAGGATGTAAGAAAAGTCCACCTCACTTGCAAGGTGGCCCTGCGTTGAGTTGTCTTAATGATAGAACCAGTCCCAGCTTCCCCCAAGTTTGTCACCGCTCCCAAGTCATTCGGCAAGCCTAGCGGTGAACCTTGGGAGCAACCTGTCCCATTTGCTGAAGCTAGACATGGCGCCCCTGTGGGGTGCATGTTTAATTTTGTGGATGAAGTTTCGGCCTTGTCGAAAATCTTCACTAAGTCATTGACCTTGAATCGACAAGAGCTCGGTGAAGAGGACCTCGAGGGGCCCTCTTCCTTGGCCCTTATTGCGGAGGACCGAATGCTCCTCTTAACATCCTGCCATTGCAGGCTCGTCCTCCTTCCCCTTATTAGGATTTAGATTGGGAAGCAGATGACCTCTTGGTTGATTAATCTTAGGAGGAGGCCCATTTCCTTGATCTTATGTGTGTGTGCATGTGTTTTGTGATGTGTTCCCCGTACTCGTGCTATGTGTGTCTGGATGACCCTCGTCACCTCTGTTGGGGCTTGGATATAGGGGTGGTTTTTGTGTCATAAACATTCTTCTATTTTTATCATCATTCTTCCATGTTTGTGCTTGATTTTGATAAATTGGGGACAATGCAAAGCGCTAGGGGCATTTAGACTTCCCTTCCATGTTGACCCAATTTTTTTTTGTTTACTTTCTTTTTCATGCATTCTTCCTAATTTGGTTGGGGATTGATGACCTTTCGCCTTGCATTATGGTTACCTATTATTATGAGCTCAGATAGATTTGACCCCGCTAAACTAGATCCCCTTGTGCCCTTTGTTTATATTTCTCTTTCTTTTGTTTTCTCTTTATCTTTCTCTCTTCTTTGCTTGAGTTGTCCCTCCTATGTGTGACAACGTTTTCTCTTTAACATCTTGGTTTTCAGAAAATAAATTTGTTGTCAACGAATATTTTCTTGAAATCCACGCAAAATTTGATCTGGAACCGCATTCTCAGCTTGGAACCCTAACATAACATGTTTCTTTCATCATGGGTTCATAAAGAAAGGACTTGAAGACCTCCTCTGCGCATGGGGGAATTTCCTTCCTTTCAAATTCCTTGATGAAATGAGCATCTTTCAAAAGGATTCCTTGATGATGGATCACTCTGAGAAGAAAAGAATATTTGCTTTCAAATTGTGTGTCCCTTGAGTGGACCCCTCTTTTTCTTCACGACGGGTTCCTGATGGAACCTCCTTTGAAACCATTTACCTTGAATGGATTCCTTCACGTCTAGGCTGGGGGCAACCCGACTAGACTTGCTTCATTTCTCTTTTCACGTCTAGCTCGGGGGCAACTCGACTAGACCCATTTCATATCTTCGCATCTAGCTTGGGGGCAGCCTGGCTAGGACTTACGTTTCAAATAGCACATCCCTTGAGTGGACCCCTCTCATTTTGAAGGGTTCCCGAGGGACCCCTTTGAAAGACTTTCAAATCATTGACAGTCTGCGTGACTATTCGCCTACTTGCCTATTTGGCCGCTTCTTGACTCTACAGAGTCTGCTTCTTTAGGGTTTCCTTCATGCTAGAGTTTTTGGGGGATACCTTCCTTGTAGGTCTGTGGGCCTGTAAGGCAATCACTTTACGGGGCTTCCTTCATGTGAGAGATCTTGGGGGTTGCCTCCTTGTGGGTCTGTGGGCCTGTAAGATGCTTTGTTCTTCTAGCTTCATAATTCTTAGCAGCTATGGAGTCCTTTGCTTTTCTTGCACCTTTAGGTATGCCATACCAAGTACTGCTTCCTCAACGGTTCAGGTATACATTTCTAACCCTAAAATATTCTTGATAGATTCTTGCCATTGAACCTGTAGAGGCGTTACACTTCTCATTGGAGGTGAGGTTGTAACACCCCCTTCGACCGACCGAACTGAATATGGCCATTTTTCTCCATCCTTCCTTCAAATTCATCCTTTCAACATTCAATCCAACTTCTTTTGAGCTATTGCACACTTCAAGCTTCCATACTCACACTCTTACATTCACTCTCACTCAATCCAAGCATTCAAGCATTCCATTGCAGCCAAAGCAACACTCCATCACTTCGGTAGAGCAAGTTTGGGAGCACACCATTGCAGTAGAGGCTTGAGTACTCTCATTTTCTCCCCCAAGCAGCCTTGAGTGTTCTTGGTGGAGGTGGTAAGCTTCCCTCTCCTCTCCTCTATCACTTGGTTGAGTAGCATAACATTTTTTTGTAGTGATTCTTTTCTCTTCACTATATTATTTCCTTTATCTCATTTCCTTGGCTATCCATGGAGGTGGAAACACCTAAATGGGGGTTTGATTGAGGCAAGCCCCTATACAACCACCCAAAATTTTCCCTCTTTCTATGTGTAGGTGTGCGTGTTTCTCAGAGAACCAACTGGTGAACGAGTTCCTTGGTGAGATTCTCCTTATTCTTGTCACTCTTGCATATTTAATTTATAATATTAGAGAGTATTTCATTTATTTAGTCACATCATTATGGCCCTTTAGTTAGTTAGCTGGGTCGTTAGCTAGTTTTATTGGTTTGACCTCATCCTCATTATTGTCTGACTGTACAGATGACAACACACTTTTGAGATGCCAACACGCTGTGCTTACATCCAGAGATCACGCTTCTGTCCTTGGACAAAGAGCTTTCTGAGGCGTAGCGTTAGACCTAAAAATCAACTCGCTTAGCCTCTTCTTGTGTTTCGGGTCTGCAGAGTGACTGAGAGGCCTTATGGTCGTCATTACTCTCGCCTCACATTTCCTTACATTACACTTAGTTGAGGTAAGTTAGGGAAGCCTCTCGCGTCTTGGCCCTCCATGACCTGGGGTCTTGCACGTAGTGGTTGCCCTCTCTTACAATCCCTATAGTCCAAAATGAAATTCCAAAATTTAGAGTCTTTTGGAGGAGCAATTATGGTGAGGATATGAGTTGGGTCATCTGAGTCTAGGTATTTTCTTCTCAGAATGCTAACCCATTTCTACTCACTTCTTGCATATAGGTCCCAAACCAGCTTGGCACCCATAGCTTGGTTCATTATTGCTAACTGTTATAGACCTGCTCCCCCAGCCTCCTTTGGGGTGCAAACCTTATCCCAAGCTATCAATGGTAATTTTTTCTGCTCTCCTGTACCACTCCAGAAGAATTTCCAAAAAATTTAGACTAGAGTCTCTTCCACTGCTTTTGGTAGTTTGATACATGCCATTGAATACACTGGGATGGCTGATAAGACTAATTTTACCATTAATAATCTGCTTGTCGATGATAGCCATTTCCCTTTCCAGGTTCCCAATTTAATTTTGCAACTATTTATCAAGTTTTCCCAATAGCATTTTTTATTTATCCCTGCAAATAGAGGCATATCCAAAATACGCCGAGGAAGAGTCGCCACTTTCAGGTTCAGGATTTTGGCTAGATCCTTTTGCAGACTTGGTTGTGTATTGAGGAAGAATACCTCTGAATTTCCCCAATTTGTGCTTTGTCCCGATGCTTTACAATAGTCATCTAGGAAGTTCTTGATCACCTTGGCTTCCCTCCTACTTGCCTCCCCAAACAAAATGGTTTCATTTGCAAATTGTTGGTGAGTGGTGGGATCTAATCCATTTGCTATATGTACTCCCACCCACTTCCCTTCCCTTCTTAGGGTTTGCATTCCTCTTCCTAGAACCTCTGCCATGATTATGAAAAGGAAGGGGGAGAGAGGGTCTCCTTGCCTTAGTCACCTTGTTGATGGGAATTATCCATGTGTCGATCCATTCACTAACATAGAGAATTGGGTAGTTGAAATACAACTCTTTATCCGATTTATCCACTTTTCATCAAAACCAAACTTCTCCAAAACCTCCAAAAGAAATTACATGTCCACCATGTCATATGCTTTAAGAATGTCTAGTTTCAATATCATACATGCTTCCTTGTTCTTCCTGGCTATGTGTATGGTCTCACGAGCAATGATTATGCCTTCTGCAATCGACCTTCTTGGCGCAAAGCCACTTTGTTCTTATGATATGACCTCATTTAGTACACTATTGAGTCTATTTGCTATGATTTTAGTGACCACCTTATACACTATGTTACACAATTCAATTGGTTTGAAGTCACTCATCACTTGAGGATATTTATTCTTGGGAATTAAGGCCAAGAATGTGTGATTTACTGCCCCCAACACTACCATCCTTCTTCTTGATTCCTCTATTGCTGTTGATAGATCATCACCTACTTAGTCCCATTTTTTTTGGAAGAATCCAACTAGGAAGCCATCTGGACCCCAAGCATTGTCTGGATTCAACTAGAATGTTTCTCCCTTGACCTCTTAGAAATTTTCTGATAAAACCGCTTGTTCTTCTCTTCATTAATGATTGATGAAATTGTGCTCAACAACCTCTGTCTTTTTGCTTTGTTCTCTTGATTCTCCTTGTTCAAAATTGCTTCAAAAAAATTGACAGCCTCTTTATTCACTTCCTCTGCAAATTGAGCAACTTCCCCATTTTCTTTCCTAATTTCTATTACCCTGTTCTTGCCCTGATTAGAAATTGTTGATTTGTGAATGCATTTGGTGTTCCTGTCCCCTTCTTTCAATGAAGTTTCTCTTGATTTTTAGCGCCAAAAAAATTCTTTCCTTTTCAAAATCTCTATTAATTCTTCTTTCAGACTTTTTTCATTCTCAAAATAATTTGCGTCCATCCCATTTTTGATTATGTGTTCATTCAAAGCTTTGATTTCCTATTCCACTCTTTCCTTCTCATGGAAGATATTTTGGAAATGAGTCTTGTTCCACTCTTTGAGTTTTACTTTGATGTAGCCTAGCTTCTTGTTGATTTTAAAGAGCTCTGATTTGTCTCCAAACTTGATTTCATTCCACCATCTATCTATTAGCTCTGACAGTCGTCCATCCCTCAGCCATATATTTTCAAATTTGAATGGGCTTCCCTTCAGGGGGTCTTCCTGACCAAAGGATAACATTACTAGGAAATGATCTGATCCTGTGAAGGGTAATATTTAAGCCTCTTGTGTGCCTGCTGATTCCTCCCAATCTCCCCAAACTAGAAACCTATCCAGCCTTTCAGCTATGTTGTTGAAGCCCTTCCTCCTATTTGACCAGGTGAATATCCCATTTATGGTTTGCAAGTCCACTAACTGATTGTTGTCTACAAACTCATGGAAATCACATTGTATGGCAGTGATTCTGCTCAATCCCCCTTACTTTTCTTCATTATTTAGGGTTGCATTAAAGTCCCTTGCTACTATACCTTTCCCATTCCTGTGATTTTCTAGTTACTTCAAATCCTCCTCCACACTTGTCTTTTTTCTAAAGTGGCAATTGGTTCGTATACATTGATGATGAAAAAATGCTCATTTCTCATCAAACCCTTGAATCTTATTAGCTGCCAATTGTTTTCTTCTACTTCTACTTCACCTTCTGTTGATAGTGGGTCACATATAATGCCAAGACCTCTAGATGCACCTTCTGCCTCCCTTAATTGTCCTTTCCATTACCTCCAGTTGTCCATTCTTTTCTTTCCTTCTTTACTCCATTTGTTTTCCTGGATTAGAATTATGTCAAATTTTGATTGGTCAATTTGGCGCTTGACCATGTGCCATTTGTTAGGGGCATTGATGCCCCTAACATTCCATGTAATGATCTTCATTGTCCCTTGGGAAGGAGTACATCCTTCCTAGTCCTGAGTTTCCTTTGCCCTATTGCGTTGGCTGCAATTTCCAACTTAGCTTTGTTCAATCTTGGTCCCCTTTTTCCTTTCCTCTTTATGTTTTTTTATTATTATTTTTGATTAGGACTGCTCAAGCATCCTTTCCTCTATCAACTCTCCTTCCTTTTCCTCCTCCTGGTCTTCCTCCTCTGATTCTATGTCTTGATCACTCCCTTCCTCCTTAGATTGTGTGTTGCTTCCTTCATTCTCTAGGTTCTCCTATTCTTCTTTATTTTTGGCAATTGGTGTCCCCTTCACTTCTTCTCCTCCCTCCTCTTGCATTTCCATTTCTAAATTATTTGTTTCTCTTGGAAGCTCTCTGATCTAAGTGTTAATGTCTTTTTGAAGTTATTTTGCTTCATCTAGGAGGATGTTTAGGTCTTTCTCTGCCTATGAAGCTGCCTCCTTTGAATGTGCTGGCATTGGTTGAAATTCCTTTATTCTGCCCTGGCTTTCCTGTTCCAACTTTCTCTTTTTAGATCCTGACATCTCTTTCTAATTTGATCTCTCCTAGGTTCAAACTTGGTCCTCCTGAGATGTGTTGCATCCTATCTCTCCATTTCCCATATTTCCTTCACTCTTTTCCAACCCATTTTTTGAACAACCTTCCTAGATTGACTTTCTAAAAAGATATTTCCCCGTGCGTGCTCCTTCGCACACTTCTCTTTTCTACTGCCAACTTCCATACTTTGTTAAGATCTCTAGGTTTTTGTAGATTCCCACTCCTGCTATTTCCACCAGAATGTTGGTTTTTGCACCTTCTTTTCCATTTACAAAGTCTTCGTCTACTCCTAAGCACACCCCTAATGCATCCCCTATTTTCACCATAGCCTCCACATTCCAGTACTCCGATGGGAGGTCCACCAGTTTGATCCATGTAGGAGTTTTTTTAATGTTGTAATTCCATGGATCAAAATTTGATTCCAAGTTTAGGCAATGGACACTATAACTATTCCAAAAAAGGGGTTTTCCATACACAATTTCCTGCTTCAAATTTAGGTCTATGCATTCTATGAGAAAGAAGGAGTTTGATAATTGGTGAATGCTTACCTGTTCCTTGAAGTTGCTCTACCACCAAGACTTGATCGCCTCCTCAGGGCATCCTAGTCTGCACCATTTAAAGAATAATGTTGTCTTTCAGCTTGGTTACCCTTTCTTCTATCACTTCTGATGGCATTGCATACAACTTACTCCCCCATTTTCTCATGCTATCTTTCACATCTTTTCCTTTCCATTTTCCCTAGAATTTCCTCCTTCCCGGTCTTCTTCTGTCCAAATTCAAATCCCTTGGGTTCATCCTTCGACCAACTTGCTTCCATTCCATTCCTTCTAGCATTTCTTCACTCCATTGTTTTGTTTTTCCTCTGCTCTCTAAATTAGGATTTTTAGAGCCTTTCACTTTCCAGGTTTTGCTGGTACGCCTCAAATTTATGATCTTCTCGCTTCTCTGATTTGATGCTGACACTTCTCCAGGGCGTCTCTTTTCCCAGAACCACCCACGCCCATTGCCTCACATGTTCCTACCTTCATTGCTCCTATGCCATCTGTTTGGCTTCACTCCTGGATCAAGTGCCTTTCTCCACTTGTCACCCTGGGATTTCCTTCCTGCTTGGTTTTGATTTTGCATTGCGGGATCCCCCACCTTGCGGTAAAACAGGTGGCATTTATCCACCCAGTTTCCATTCGTGAAAACCCACGGTGGGGTGTGCACGAATTTGTTTGCTCTGCCACTGACTGGTACATCTTCTCCTGATTGACTGTCCTCCTCAATGTCTCCCTAGTGCCTCCCTTCCAGGTCTCCTGCTTGATTTCGCCACCTCGCGCCATTTGCTAAGATAATTTATAAAATTTCATACTCTTTAACATATTAACATACATATAGTTTTCTATTGATGTAATCCTTGAACCTCCTTTAGGTACAAGTGCTAGTTTCTATAGAATTTTCCATACATTGTAAAGTTCTCTCAATTTTATGCACTTTTTGAACCTCCTTTAGGTACAAATGCTAGTTTCTATAGAGTTTTCCATACATTGTAAAGTTCTCTCAATTTTATGCACTTTTTATCTTTAATAATTGTTCTTGTTGCATAGTATTTGTTTGACAATTAATAAATACAATACACTCTGTCCCTCATTGATGTATTGTCCTTTGAATTTTTGCATTACTTAGACTAAACTTTAATAGTGATGAATGAATATAATGTAAATTCAAACACATTAAAAACATTCTTCAACAATATATATTTCCTACTCACTTATTGACCATGCTTGGTCATACAGCAACAAAAACAATATCAAATTTTCAAAATAAATATGTATTGAGCTAATCACAATATCATCTATCTTTTATTTGACATTTCAAATTATGTAAATTTATATCATATATCAAATATAAATTAGAAAACATAATCTTATTGTCAATTTTATGTCCATTTTATTTTATTTCTAAAGTATCTACACAAACAATCTTAATTTTTTTTTAATATTCCAAAATAAATAAATAAATCCAACAAATTAAAAAATAAATAATATATACTTATTCAATTCCATTTATTTTAAATTATTCTAAATAAAATTATATATTCCCAATAAAATAAAGTAACGTATAGATAAATCCAACAAATTAAAAAATAAATAATCTATGCTTATTCAATTCCATTTATATTATATTTTTCTTTAAACTAAATTCTATTATTTCAAGAAGTACTGAGTACTATGTAACATTCATTATCCTTTCCCTGCACTTACATGCAAACATTAAATCTTTTCCCATCGGATCTTGCAGAGAATACGGATACTACAGCCAATCTGTTTTTAAGAAACATTAATCATTGCCTAGTATACAGATTGGATGTTTCATCATTAATCCAATTTCTGTTCTTTCCTTTGTCTCTTGGCAGCCTAATCTCCTTATTCTTTACTTTGATTCAATTAAATAAATTTCGTTTTTTGGAAGTAAAACTCTACATTTTTTATTTTTCATCCAAAGAAACAAATTACATTATCCTATAATAATAATAATAAGAATACCAACATTGGCCTTCGACTTTATCCGTTGAGTCGACGAAAAGGAGGTCTAAGCTGCCGAGAGAAAACAAGTCCACAAAAGAATCAACGTCGTGGGATTAACGCGTTAAAATAAACGGCTAGAGAGATAAGCACACACTCTTCTGTAAAATTTAACCAGTAATATCACGTCTCAGGATCGATTCTCACCACGTTCCTTACCCTAATTCTGAATCAATCAACTGCTGTGGTCGAACATTTCTCCGCACGGAAGCTTCAGGATTGTTGTCTCCATACAATTTCAAGGCTAGTTTTCGACTGCCACTTTACTACTTTAATTTGAGGCCCATGACTCTCAATAGCTGTTACTTCATGTTGAATTTAATTTATATTCAAGTATTAAGCTACAGTAGCGGCTGACTGTAATGTTTATGGAAATGTTTCAGGATTTTGTAGAAAATATCTTTTCAGCGCTCCTAGGTTAGCGTAGAATTAAGTTGAATTTAAATATATTTGCTGCATTCTTAGGATCATTTCAAGGTTGTGAGAAAATTTGAGGATTTTGAAAAAAAATACTCCCCAAAATTCTTTGCAGTGCTTTTGGTCAATCTAGAATTAAGTTTAGTTTACAGATATTTGCTTCATCTTTAGGATCATTGTTGTTGCTTTTCTTGTTGGGCTTTTTAGTTGGCAGCAGGGGCCAATTTAAAGCCTGCAATTACGGTGAGCTCTAGTATCGAAAAGTTCAGCACTAGTTCGGGCATAATGTCTTGTCATGGGAAACTTTTAGGAATTTGTAGCATTATTTCTGTACAGAGCTCGTAGGTTAAGCTAAAATTAAAATAGATTTAAAGATCTTTTCTGCATTTTCAGGACAATTGTTGTCATTTTTCTCGTCAGGCTTTTTACTTGGAATTATGTGCCAATTTAAAGCTTGCAATTGCACCGAGTTATCTAGCATCAAAAAATCGGGACTAGCTCCGCAGACTGTTTTTTTATGGAAAAATTTCAGGAATTTGCAGGTAGAATTAAGATAGATTTAAACATACTTGTTGCATTTTGAGGATTATTTGGTTTTTTCCCTTAACAGTATTTTTAGATGGCATTTCAGGGCAATTTAATGCTTGAAATTACAATTCGTAATCTAGAATAATATCATTTTAGCATTAGTTCGGACATAGTGTATGGAATATTTTTAGGAATTCGCGGCATTATCTTTGTAGTACTCTTAGGTTAAATTAGAATTAAGATGGATTTAAAAATATTTGCTGCATTTTTAGGATCATTTGTTTTTACTTTTTATATTTCTCATCTGTCTTTTTGCTGGGCACTACAGGGGAATTTAAAGCTTGGAATAAAAATTAGTTGTCTAATATCAAATATTTTAGAACTAGGTCTGCGTACAGTTATGTTACGGAAAAAATTCAGAAATTTGCATCATTATTTTTTCCAGTGCTACTAGGGTAATCTAGAATTAAGGTGAATTTAAAGACATTTGCTGCTCTTTTAAGATCATTTTTTTTTAAATTTCTCATCAGGCTATTTTCTTTGTATTACGTGCCAATTTAAGTCTTGGAGTTACAGCGAGTTATAAAGTATCCGAAAATTTAGTACTATTTCTCAAGACTGTTATGCATTAGAAAACTTTTAGGGATTTGCTGTGCTCTTTGGTCAATACAGAATTAAGTAGATATAAAGGTTAGTGCTGCATTTTAAGCATCGTTTAAAAAAAAAAATCATTAGAACTTTTACTTGGGGCAATTTGAAGTTTGCAATTATTATGAGTTATCGACTATCCAAATTTTAGCAAAATTTGGCTTATTGTATAGAAAATTTTCAGGAATTTGCAGGATTATTCTTTGCAGTGCTCCTAGGTTAAACTATAATTAAGATGGATTTGAAGATATTTACTGCATTTCTCAGATCTTTGTTTTTATTTTTGTCATGGAGCCTTTTACTTGGCATTATGGGGCAACTTAAAGCGTGGAATTGCAGTATGTTTCAAAAAATTTAGGACTAGCTCTGCAGCCTATTATGCTATGGAAAACTTTAAGGGATTTGCAGCGTTTTTCTTTACAGTGCTCCAATATTAATCTATAAATCTTAAGATGGATTAAATAGGTTTGCTGCAATTTTAGGATTATTGTTTTTATTTTTCTCATTAGCTTTTTTTTTCATCAAATTGCTACCAAGGGGGTAGCTCTCATTATATTGATAAGAAAAAAACAGATACATGTAGTTTGTTACAGATCCCCCATTAGTTGGGCTTGTGAGAATAGATAGTGATTAATCCTGTGGCAAACTCAGTTAACCTCTTCAGTTCTGCTTCCGAGAAGAGACCCTGATTTGAAAAGGCAAAATCAAGAGAGGGCTGGAAGTCCTTCTTACAAAAGCATTCATGGTATAGATCCATAGCTTCAACAAGTTTTTTATTCTTCTTTGTCTTTGCATATTCCACAGCATCATAGACCAGTCCATGCTTCGGGGCTTTTTTGAATGTAGAAATCACAGAGATAGCTTCCTTTGCCAGCTCCTCCTTTAGGAGACTATGCGCCATCAGCTTGCCTATCATTTTCCTTCCAGTGGTTCTTACTGCATTGGATAGTCCCATCACGAATGATCCCTTGATCCAATCTTCATCCTCCAATAACCTTCCTTATCGCATCCTCAATTGACGGATCCTTTATCTAGAAGACGCTTTGCAACTAGACAAAGATGTCTTCAATCACACACTAGCAAACGCAGCTCCGAATCGGGATGTTCTCCATTGTTGCTTGTCCATTGCATCCCATTGAATTTAAAGGTTGAAAGGAGCATGTGATTACCTCCCTGGTAAAGCCAGTGAGTGTTCGATCAGTAATGGACTAGTGGTATGAAAGTGAGGTCACCAGTTCCATGTAGGTTTCTCTGTTCGTCAGATCCCAAAGTTGGTTTTTTGTAGTTATCTTTGCATCCATAATCATACAAAGCTCCATTTAATTGTTGATTTGGTTAGATATGATAGAGGAAACATTTTGATCAATGGCGTGGCTTGAACGGTAGTCAACAACTCTGTTAGCCTCTTTGAAGACGTGTTATATTGTGTAGTTTCCGATGTTGGCCAAGTATGAGTGAATATGATTCACCCACATGAGTGTTTTCCAGCTTGGCGCTTGTTTTGTAGTTATTTCCCTTATCACAACTAATAAATCTCCTTTAATATCCATGTGATGTAGGTTGTCCGCAATGCACGCTTTTAATCCTTCTAGGAGGGAAGCAAACTTAGCCTTTGTGTTAGTACCATTTGGTAGTTTGACAGAACTAAAAAGTTGCAAATTACCATCACCATCCCTTATTATGAAGCTAGCATAGAAAAGGCCAGGGTTACCATGTGCGGCCCCATCAAAATTCAATTTTAGTCTTCCTTGGGGAGGTAGAAGCCATTTGGATTTTGCTTGTCCCTCATTATTTGATCCAATGCCACCACTTCCATGTGCGGGGTGCCTTTAGTTGAGGCCACACAGTTTGCATTTTATCATCCCAAGTTGTATAGAGATTCCTTTTGGACTTAGCTTGGGCGTTCTGGTGCTCACATATACCACTCACTATCTTTTTATAATGACTTCCGCACCTGCAAATTTCTCCTTAAATGTTCTAGTGTTTCACTCTTTCCAAAGCTGCCATATTATCATTGCAAGTGTTTCATTCCAAATTCCAGCCCATTGTGACCCTTTGTTGATTTGTGACCATCCTTGGAATAGATTTAGTAAATTGTTCAGGAGAGGCCCATGCCAATCGAGTGTATTACACAATTTTGTCCAACATTGTTGTCACTTCGCACTGTAGTAGAAGGTGGTCCATTGTTTCATCTGAGGCAAGGCATAATGGACATCGAAAAGGTCCTTAAAACCTGAGAGTCAGCAATCTGTGTTCTATGAGAATACGGTAGTGGAGGGCAGTCCATGCAAAGGCCTTCGCCTTGGGTAGAACATTCAAACCCCAACACGATGCCATGGGTCAATTTGGGGTGCCCATTCCTCTATCAAGCAATTGGAAACCAATCTTAGTTGTATATTTGCCCGATTTTGCAGCACACCAAAGAATGTCATCATCATTATCATTTAGGCGAAAGGTCAGCTAAGATTTTCCCTTTTGATTGGCTTGGAAATATTTCAAAATCTCTCCAAGTGTATTCTATTCTTCTTGTTTGGTGTTTTGTATTTATGTAGTCCTTCACTTTATTGTCATACGTTACCTTTGCAAACTTAATGAGGTCCTCATCTTCAATGAATTCACTAAATGGCGGGTAACCATTCTAGGAATCCAACCAAAATAGTGCAGATTCGCCATTTTTGATTTTTCAAGTTAGATGATCTATAATTAGAGAGTGATATTTAATGATAAAGTTCCTCATTGAGGATTCACTATGGTTAATATTCGGCTAGGCTACATATTATCCAGGTATTTTGCTTTAAGGATTTTGCAACAAAGAGCATTAGGGCATTCAAACATCCTCCATGCCAGCTTAGCTCCAAGCACCCAATTTTGTTTCCTAATATCCCATACACTGGCAGCCCCCACAACTTTAGTTTTCTTGATTGTGCCCCACTTCGCCAATGTTATCCTTTTAACTTTGTTGGAGCCCTCCCACAGGAATTTGTGTTGTAGTCGGTTAAATTCCTTTTCAGCTTTGGAGGTTAAGTCAAGGAATGACAGGATGTAAATGGGAATGGCAGTGATTATTGCCTTTAACATTGTAATGCGGCCAGCTAAAGTAAGCCATCTCTTCCATGCTTCCGTTTTCTTCTTGCATTTTGACACTGTTTCTTCCCACAAATTTGTTTGAATTGCTCCTCTGAAGAAGGGAATGCCCAAATATATGTTGGGCAGT